>SJYC01041563.1:0-12909 GCA_006408675.1 Madoqua kirkii | reverse complement strand
TATTTGTTGCTGTTTCTAGTTGCGGAGAGTAGGGGCTTCTCTTTGCAGTGGCTTCACTTGTGGAGCTCTGGTTCTAGGGCATGTGGGCTTCAATAGTTGCGGCGTGCGTGTTCAAGTCGTGGGACTCTTTTCCACCCTACGGACTGTAGCCTGCCAGCCTCCTCTGTCCATAGGATTTCCCAGCAAGAATACTGGAGTGGGTTGCCATTTCCTTTTACAGGGCTTCTTCCGACCAAGGGATCGAACCTGTTTCTTTACCAGTGACTCACCTGGGAAGCCCCACGGTTGAGCAAAATTAATGTCAGGGAAACATTAATAAAAGAATGTAAATCCATGATTGACACATATTCACAATGATTTAATGATAAAGAAGCTATTTGAAGCATTCGTACTTGAATTCCTGGTCTGGTAAAGAAATTTGGATTCCTTCTGTCACCAGTAACCACACCCTAATCCCTACTCTGCCAGTCCTGTGTACTTGGCAAAGCATGTACCAGATTGACTCTAGTACCTCACAATTAGGCACAAATGATTTTAGCTGTGGCAGGTGGACTCAGTATTGCTGTTCTCTGGCTGTTGTGGAGCATGGGCTTAGTTGCTTATTTTTACAAATCTCAGTTTTGAATAAGGATATTGTGGTTCGATATGATTGTAACAAACACCTGCTCTTGCCATTGCGGAATTTGAGGCTGGGAAAATTCTATTGAAAATTTGAATTTAGAAACCAGTTCTTATTTTCATCTGTAGGATAACATTATTGTCCCAAAGTTAAACCTCACTGAGAACATATTGTTAACAAAAGAAAATATGATAAAGCAGTTATGCACTCAAACTTGTTTATTTCTTATAATATTCATTGGAGTTTATTGCTATCGTAAGGCTTACGTTAAACTTGAGAATAAAGTTATAAAATTAAACCATTCTAATTACTGACTCTGGGGTACAGAACTAATAGTAAAAGGCTAAATTGGTTGTATCAGATTTTGTTTGGGGATATAAGTTAACTGGTAATAAATTTTGCTTTAAGAGATTTCTTGTGTTCCAAACAGGCATTTAAGTAAGGTAGTGAATATATGCTAGGGACTCAGTTCTGGGTTCTGTGTTCTGGGTGGTATCACTCAAAGCAGTGACATTCATTTCTTCAGGATGCATTGTTTATTATGTTGATTTCTTTATTACCATAGGAAGAATGGTAGAGAAGTCTAAATATGAATTAATAATTTTGCAAAGCATGGATTTTGTAATGATTAGCCCTTTTTACAAATAAGAAAATTAGAAATTGAAGACGTCCTATCTTATTTATTAGGAGATAGGTTTTTAGTTTTTTGAGGAGCAAGTTAAAGGTCAATGAGAAAAAAAAATCAGTTTATGTATGGATTGTGAGTGTATATATAGATAGAACAAAATGTTTGCATAGGTCACGCTCATATCCTGATTTATTAAAAAATTTGCTCCCTCCTCACTAGGGAAATGAGGGAACTAGTCTGGAAATTAGGAAGTAGGTTCAAATGTTTGACTTAATTTATAGGGATATATAAACCTTTTTTGTGCCTTAGTTTCCTGGTCTGTGATTTTGGGCCCTTAGTTTTCAGAGTGTATAATCTGAAAGCTATTATTTTCGTCATATTTCTAGCTAGGTGCATATGACAAAGCTCATATCTTTTGGGAAGAAATTTAAAAACGTGCACTGGTTGATAGATTCAGTGAATTCTTTATTTTACACTTCTAGTCTTTACCCTTTAATACTTTCTATCTTTGGTAGCACTTCTGTATTAAGACTTACATTGTAAACATGTAAAACTAAGCTTTGAGTCCTTGAGTATAGGGACTGGGTTAATCTTTTTGTTTTCAGTAATACAGTGACTGTTGGTGATCATACATGTTTGCTCACTTGAATTAATAGTTCATTGCATTACCCAGAGTATTGATTACTGATTAACAATTGGATCCTTGAGGAAGCTTTTATGGTTCCAAAAGCCTTAGTGGTGATGATGAATTTAGGTGGTCTAGTTATTAACAATTGAAGAAGGTTTAAATGATCTGAAGCCAAAATGATGAACTCAAGCTGTAGTATTTGGGTTAATAGTTTTTACAGATTGGGAAAAAACTGACCTCTAAAGGTAGTTCTTGTAGTAAATTCACCTGATGATGTGACTGCCAACATAGCCAATGAAATGGTAACTCGACTTGCTGTGCTGATCATTTTGAAATGTTTAGAAATACTGAATCACTATGTTATATAACAGGAACTAACATAGTGTTGTAGATAAGTTAAACTTAGAAAAACAAACTTAGATTCGTGGTGAGGGTAGGGGAGGAGAGGAAGGAAATTGGATGAAGACAGTCCAAAGGTATTAACTAGTTTCAAGTACTAGGAATATAATGTACAATGTGGTAAATATAATTAACAGTATTGTATATAATATATGTAGGTATCTCTAGTGGCTCAGTGGTAACGAATCTGCCTACCAATGCAGGAAATGTGGGTTCAGTCCCTAGGTTGGGAAGATCCCCCAGAGAAGGAAATGACAGCCTACTCCAGTATTCTTGCCTGGGAAATCCCATGGACAGAAATGCCTGGAGAGCTACAGTCCTTGGGGTGCAAAAGAATCGGACACCACTTAACAACTAAACAACAATGTTGTATAGGAAGGTTGTCAAGAGAGTAAATCCTAAGGGTTAAATTTTTTTAGTTCTTTAATTTTGTATTTGTATGGGATGATATTCATTGAACTTATTGTGGTAACCATTTTATGATGTATTTAAGTCAAATCATTATGCTGTACCTTAAACTTATATAGTGATGCATGTCAGTTATATCACAGAAAAACTGGAAGAGGGGGAGAAAAACCCAAATAGCTGATGAAATTGTAGGCCACATGTAGATTTTTATAGCTCAAAGGAGTTTGGTCTGATTGTAGTCTATAGTGTTTAGACCAAATCTTGGTTTTACTTAAGATATTTTTTTAGAATATACTTATTTAGAGGAGGCTGACAAAGAAAAGTCTAATCTTGTGAGCTGCTTTGTTTTTTCACATGTCATGAAAGTACTGTAGAAATTTGGTTTAAAAAATAATTATTGAGTGTCTATTATGGGGAAACACTGTGTGATGTGTGTGCTTAGTTGCTCAGTTGTGTCCGACTCTTTGCGACCCCATGGACTGTAGCACGCCAAGCTCCTCTGTCCATAGGGATTCTCCAGGCAAGAATATTGGAGTGGGTTACCGTGCCCTCCTCCAGGGGATCTTCCCAACACAGGGATTGAAACCCAAGTCTCCAGCATTGCAGGCAGATTTTTACCATCTGAATCACCTGGGAAATGCGATGTATGGTAAGGTTTATTAAGGCTTGTAATGTCAGATTTATGAATTAGAGTCATTTTGAGTTGATACTACTTTCCTAACTCTAGAATATTCCTGTATATTGATATCACTGTTCAGAATAGCCTCTGTTGACCAGTTCCTCCTAACCCCCTCCCTCTAGAGTATACATTCTGGATATTACCTTTCTTCTGGGACTACCCCCTTATATTTATTTCTTGCATATTCAAGTCTTTGGAAGATAGTAATGGTATAAATATGTCTTACATTACCTTTTTTTTTTTTTTTTTTAGAAATTGTTGTGTTCAACATTGTGTTACTGTCTTTACTAATTAAAAGAGGGCAACAGTCAATCAAGACACTTACTTATGCTGCTTTTCTCTCGTAACAATAATAAGGTGGAGGCTGGAGAGTAAGCCAGTCTCCTCTTCATTGCTACTTCCTTAAACCACTCATTTCCACTCCCCTCCCTTTTGTCTTAAAAAAAGAGAAAAGCACTCTCTTCTTCCCACAATCTATAAAGTATAGGTTTGGCTGGAACTTAAAAGCCTGTTCTGCCTATTTTTTCTTATCAGCTCCTGTGTGCAGGCAGAAAATAGGACAAGAGAACAATAATGCTTTCTAATAATGGAGCATCTTCTGTGTATACTCACAAATAGTATCTTATTTCATAATCTTCAGCTTTAAACGTTTGCATCTACTAGCAAAAACAAAAAAATCCTCTTTTGGAGAACATAGTCATATTTGCTGTATATTAAAAACTAGTAGGAAAATATTACATAAAATGTTTTTGTTTATAGGAAACAAATTTGTTCCATATATTAGCAATGTTCATATAAGTTCTTGATAGAGAACTAGTTAGACTTTTAACAGTACCTTGTGAAATATGTGTAATATTAGTATATATTTGTTACATGTTGAAAAAAATGTATAGAATCAGATTTTCCTATTTTTGGCACACCATTATTTTGTTGTTTCTGGACCATAAAAGTCATCTGTTTTGTTGCTTTTGTATTCTTGCTGTATTCTGAATTTGTAGAAAAGGAATAGGTATGTAATAAGCACAGAAATATTTGTTGAATGACGGAATTAGTGAATTGCTAGAACTCTATCATGAAATCATGTCAAATGAAGGTTATTTTAGTGCTTTTTTTGCCCTGACATGTATATTTCTCTTATTTTTGTTTAATATTAGGGGCCCTTTTATAATTTGAAATTTAATTACTTCTGTTTTTTCATATGAAGTTTCTCAGTTTAGTTAGGTGTTGAATTCTCATTTCCTTGATTGAGTGCAAATGATTATCTTATATATAGCCTATTTGATGGCCCTTTGGATTCTAAAAATGAGAACAATGTCTGTTACATGCTTTGACTATTAATGGGTCATTATGTATGAATAATGTGAATGTAAGTGGTCTGAGAGGTAAATGAATTAGGAAAACATAAAAGATTGATTTTCAGAGTACAGAAATTATAAGGTGATTTTGATAAATTTAAAAAAAGTGTTAATGGTGGCTAGTTGCGATTTTTTTCCATTATAAATAATAAAAGTAAAAATCATTGAAACTGCTATGGTAAGTAGCTTTTAAATAAAGAAACCATTGCTTTTGAATAATTTTCTGGACTTAGACTGTCTAAGATGTTAGATGTTGACTTAGACCAACATTCTTTACTATTAACATTTACTAGTAACATTCTTTACTATTTGCTGCTGCTGCTGCTGCTACGTCGCTTCAGTCGTGTCTGACTCTGTGCGACCCCATAGACGGCAGCCCACCAGGCTCTCCCGTCCCTGGGATTCTCCAGGCAAGAACACTGGAGTTGGTTGCCATTTCCTTCTCCAATGCATGGAAGTAAAAAATGAAAGTGAAGTTGCTCAGTCGTGTCTGACTCTTGGCAACCCCATGGACTGCAGCCCACCGGGCTCCTCCATCCATGGGATTTTCCAGGCAAGAGTACTGGAGTGGGTTGCCATTGCCTTCTCCATTACTATTTGAAAAGACTGAATACAATGAATATTTGTTAACATTTTTAATACAAAAATTTTATTTCATTTTCACTTAAAGTAAACACTTCATTACAATATAACATTCATAAAGTATACAGTTTTTACATGTATCTTAAGATTTAAAAAAATAGAATGAATACACTCTTTCATGTTACTCCCACCAACAGCAAGATACAGAAGTCTCACTTATGCCATCCCCTCTAAATATCCCCCAAAGGCAGTCATTATTCTGACTTGCATTGCCATTGATTAGTTTTGTAGATTTTTTTTAACCTCACAAAAATGATACATGTACAGTTTTCCATCTGCCTCTTCCATTTAACATGGACTCTGTGAGAATCATCCTTTTCTGATTAGTTTGTAGTGTCCCATTGTGTGTATAAGCCTTGTATTTTCCTCTGACCTGTGCCTGGGGTCACTCCTAGTCTTTTATTGTTCAGTCCCTTGGTCATATCCAACTGTTTGTGACCCCGTGGACTGCAGCACGCCAGGCTTCCCTGTCCTTCACCATCTCCTATAGCTTGCTCAGACTCATGTCCATTGAATCAGAGATGCCATCCAACCATCTGGTCCTCTGTCATCCCCTTCTCCTGCCTTCAATCTTTCCCAGCATCAGGGTCTTCTCTAATTAGTTGGCTCTTCTCATCAGGTGGCCAAAGTATTGGAGCTTCAGTTTCAGCATCAGTCCTTTCAGAAAATAAATAAGAGTTGGTTTCCCTTAGGATTGACTGGTTTGATCTTGCAGTTCAAGGGACTTTCAAGTGTCTTCTCCAACATCGCAGTTCAACAGCATCAATTCTTCGGCACTCCGCCTTCTTGATAGTCCACCTCTCACATCCATACATGACTACTGGAAAAAACCCTAGCTTTGACTGTAGGGACCTTTGTTGGAAAGTAATGTTTCTGCTTTTTAATACTCTGGGACTACCTTAAACCAAGTTCAGGGCTTAAAATTCCTTTGTGTTGCTGTCAGATTTTGATTTCTGTCTCCATATCTCTTGTAATGTTCAGTTCAGTTTAGTCGCTCAGTCGTGTCCGACTCTTTGTGACCCCATGAATCGCAGCACACCAGGCCTCCCTGTTCATCACCAACTCCCAGAGTTCACTCAGACTCACGTCCATCAAGTCAGTGATGCCATCCAGCCATCTCATCCTCTGTCGTCCCCTTCTCCTCCTGCCCCCAATCCCTCTCAGCATCAGAGTCATAAATGCTTCAAATAACCAAGCCTGCCACTATTGGAAACTGGAAATTCTTAGGTTGAGTTTTTAATTTTGCTCTTATGTTTTTAATTTCTAAGAGCTACTTTTTGTTTTTTGCTTGTTTTCTGATTTTTTTTTTCTTTTGCCACACTGCAGCTTGTGGGATTTTAGGTTCCAAATCAGGGTTTGAACTTAGACCATGGCAGTGAAAGCACCAAATCCTAATCGCTAGACCACCAGGGGGCTCCCCTGAATGTACTTTTAAAATAGCATCTTCTCCTCGCATCTTTGCGCAATATCTTAACTTAGTTATTTGTGTATATTAAAATAGGTTTTTGTTTTATTGTGTTTAGTTTTATTATCCTTGCACAATATCCAAAGCTTCCATATTGCTTTCTTTCCCTATTTTTGCTTTCTCTAGTTGCAGAGAGCAGGGGCTGCTCTCTAGTTGGAGTGTGTGGGCTTCTCATTGCGGTGGCTTCTCTTTTTGCAGAGTATGAGCTCTAGGGTGTGTGGCCTTCGGTAGCCGTGGCATGTGGGCTCGATAGTTGCAGTTGCTGGCTTCAAAGCACAGACTCAGTTGTGGCACATGGGCATAGTTGCCCTGCTGTGTGTGGGATCTTATTGGATCAGAAATCTAACTGGTGTCCCCTGCATTGCAAGGCGGATTCTTAACCAGTGTACCACCATGAAAGCCAGGGTTTCTTTAACAGACTTACGTATTTTGTCTGTTAAGATGTCTGGAAAGATGTCTGTTAAGATTAGGGCATACTGAGCTCTGATAATGCCCTAAGTTTAGGGTTTGGGCTGTTAAAAGTCTTTTAAGGGATTTTTGTTTTATAGTTTACCTTGGGCTTGTTCAGATCCTCTGTCTCTTTTCCAGTCCTATTGTGACAGTGCAGGAGGTTAACTATAGTCTTTCTTTTCTTTTTTTCCCCCCATTTATTTAGGTCTTCTTTATTTTATTTATTTTTTTTACTTTATTGGTTTTGCCATACATTGACATGAATCCACCACAGGTGTACATGAGTTCCCAACCCTGAACCCCCCCTCCCACCTCCCTCCCCATATCATCTTATAGTCTTTCTTTTTATGTCATATTTATCATTGCTGTTGATGGTGCTGGGAGCCACAGCTTGATTTAATTCCTTTTTTTACTGGTAGGTGCTTTGTCTTATATGACAAGAAGTTTGGAGGTAGGCAGTCACTGCCATGGGTTTATAAACGTAACACTACCAGCATCTGTGCAGCTGCTTTGGGCTTTTCCTCAGAATTGCAATGTACTGGTTGTAGCTCCAACCATCATGTCTGCTATTAAGAACAAAAGAAAAAGAAAGGAAAAATAGAAAAAGAAAAGAGGAACATCAGCTATGTCTGCCTCTTTATCAGGAAGGCAAATACTTTCAGAAACCCTACAGCAAACTTCCCCTTATGTTTCACTGTCCAAAGCTGGGTAAATCGCCACCTGGACAAAATTAGGATTCTATTAGAAGGAAAGAATATAAGACAACCCAAAACATAGAATTGATAGTCTGTGTCCCTAAGGAGTTAATGATGGCTTCATAGATACACATCTATATCCAGTTATGTATATATATTTGTAGATACATGGTTGAATAATAGCATGGGAGTTAATAAAAGGCAGCTGTGTAAGTGACAATAGATATTTTAGAGGTGAGTTCTTAAGAGGTCTAACGCAGCCCACCATCATTTTAAGAGACCTGGTGGGTGAAGGACTTAAATGTCTTCATTGCAATTTAGTGGCTGCTTCTTGATTGGCACACTGTGCCATGCTGACATCGCTTGCTAGAACAGGTGAATGTTTTGAGCAAGTATCCACAATTGATGGGCAGGGCATAGTGAAATGACCTGTCCTCAAACTATGTGAAGGCACTGAGGGACTGAAGAAAGGGTGCTGAAAAGTAGGAGTCTACAAGTTTGTGAGTGAAAAGTTTTCCTGGATCTTGGAAATAGTGAAGATATTTGGTAATTTCCCAGGTCTCTTGGTCACCTGGATATAATGCCAAACTATAATATTGTAGCAGAGAGTAAGAGGCCATTAGCCAGTGGGGTTAGTGGCACTTACTTAAAAAATTTTTTTTCTTGAAATTCATATATTAGAATGGTACATTTGTTACAGTTAATGAATGAATATTGATGCATTATTACTAACTAAAGTGCTTAGTTAATTCAAATTTCTTTAGTTTTTGAAAGTGAAAGTGAAGTCACCTCAGTTGTGTCCAACCCTTAGCGACCCCATGGACTGCAGCTTACCAGGCTCCTGCATCCATGGGATTCTCCAGGCAAGAGTACTGGAGTGGGTTGCCATTTCCTTCTCCAGGGCATCTTTTCCACCCAGGAATCTTCTTCCTTCTTTAGTTTTTACCTACTTAATTTTTCTGGCCACGTTAACATTTAGTTGCCATGTATCCTTAGGCATTTCTTGTCTGTGACATTTTCTTAGACTTTCCTGTTTTTGGTCCGCTTGAGAGTTTAGAGGAGTACTGAAAGTGAAAGTTGTCAGCTGAGTCCGAATCTTTGGGACCCCATGATTTGTAGCCTAACAGACTCCTCTTTGGAGGGAGTTGCCATTCTCTTCTCCAGGGCATCCAGGACTCTGAGTGGAGTCTCCTGCATTGCTGGCAGCTTCTTTACCATCTGAACTACCATTTTAGTCAGGTAAAATTGTAGGATACCTTTCTTTGGGAATTTGCTTTTTTAGTAATGGTCAGACTGGGATTACTGGTTTCGGAGAGGATGATTATGTGCCATTTTCATAGGATGAAAGGGTATATATTATCAACAAGATTTATCATTGTTGATATTGATCACAGTCACCTGGCTGAAGTAGTGTTTGTCAGGTTTCTCCACTGTAAAGTGATTCCTCCTACCTTCCTTGTTGTACTCTTTGAAAGGAAGTCACTATGGATCAGTTCAGTCACTCAGTCTGTCCAACTCTGGGAATCGCAGGACGCTAGGCCTCCCTGTTCATCGCCAACTCCCAGAGTTCATCCAGACTCAGGTCCATCGAGTCGGTGATGCCGTCCAGCCATCTGATCCGCTGTTGTCCTTTTCTCCTCCTGACCTCAGTCTTTCCCAGCATCAGGATCTTTTCCAATGAGTCAGCTCTTTGCATGAGGTGGCCAAAATATTGGAGTTTCAACTTTAGCATCAGTCCTTCCAAAGAACACCCAGAACTGATTTCCTTCAGAATGGACTGGTTGGATCTCCTTGCAGTCCAAGGGACTCTAAAGAGTCTTCTCCAACACCACAGTTCAAAAGCATCAGTTCTTCAGCACTTAGCTTTCTTTATAATTCAACTCTCATATCCGTACATGACTACTGGAAAAACCATAGCCTTGACTAGACGGACCTTTGTTGGCAAAGTCTACCATTTTAGTCAGGTAAAATTGTAGGATACCTTTCTTTGGGAATTTGCTTTTTTAGTAATGGTCAGACTGGGATTACTGGTTTCGGAGAGGATGATTATGTGCCATTTTCATAGGATGAAAGGGTATATATTATCAACAAGATTTATCATTGTTGATATTGATCACAGTCACCTGGCTGAAGTAGTGTTTGTCAGGTTTCTCCACTGTAAAGTGATTCCTCCTACCTTCCTTGTTGTACTCTTTGAAAGGAAGTCACTATGGATCAGTTCAGTCACTCAGTCTGTCCAACTCTGGGAATCGCAGGACGCTAGGCCTCCCTGTTCATCGCCAACTCCCAGAGTTCATCCAGACTCAGGTCCATCGAGTCGGTGATGCCGTCCAGCCATCTGATCCGCTGTTGTCCTTTTCTCCTCCTGACCTCAGTCTTTCCCAGCATCAGGATCTTTTCCAATGAGTCAGCTCTTTGCATGAGGTGGCCAAAATATTGGAGTTTCAACTTTAGCATCAGTCCTTCCAAAGAACACCCAGAACTGATTTCCTTCAGAATGGACTGGTTGGATCTCCTTGCAGTCCAAGGGACTCTAAAGAGTCTTCTCCAACACCACAGTTCAAAAGCATCAGTTCTTCAGCACTTAGCTTTCTTTATAATTCAACTCTCATATCCGTACATGACTACTGGAAAAACCATAGCCTTGACTAGACGGACCTTTGTTGGCAAAGTAATGTCTCTGCTTTTTAATATGCTATCTAGGTTGGTCATAACTTTCCTTCCAAGGAGTAAGCATCTTTTAATTTCATGGCTGCAGTCACCATCTGCAGTGATTTTGGAGCCCCCCAAAATAAAGCCTGACACTATTTCTAATGTTTCCCCATCTATTTCCCATGAAGTGATGGGACTGGATGCCATAATCTTTGTTTTCTGAATGTTGAGCTTTAAGCCAACTTTTTCACTCTCCTCTTTTACTTTTATCAAGAGGCTTTTTAGTTTCTCTTCACTTTCTGCTGTAAGAATAGCCCACCCTTAAAGAGAGAGAACTAGGCTCCCCCTTTTTAGCGTGAAGTGTCTACGTAATTTATTTGAAATTCTTCTGCATGGACTATTTCATCCCTATGAAGAAGGCTGCTATTAAAACAACAGAAAGTGTTGGTGAGGATGTGAAGAAATTAGAACCCTTGTGCACTATTGGTAGGAATGTAAAATGGTGCAGCCACTGTGAAAAACAATATGGCAGTTCCTCAGAAATTAAGCATAGCATTACCATATGATTCAGCAATTCCATTTTGGATATATACCCAAAAGAATTGAAAGCAGGGTCTTGAAGAGATATGCATATATCTATTCACAGTAGCCAGGAGGTAGAAGGAACCCAAGTGTTCATCAGCAGATAAATGTAAAAGCAAAATGGGGTATACATACAGTGAAATATTATTAAGCCTCGAAAAGGAAGGTAACGCTAACATAGCTACAAAGCACTGATGAACCTTGAACATGTTATGCTATCAGTGAAATATTTGTGTGGACTTAGGTGGAAATCCAAGTGAAATAAACAAGTCATAAAAAGACAAATACTGTATGATTCCATATATTTGAGGTGCCTAGTCAAATTTATAGAGAAAAAGTAGAATGGTGGTTGTTGTTTAATGAGTGTAGAATTTCAATTTTGAAGATGAAAATTCTGGTGATGGTTGCACAACAGTGTAAATGTACTTAATATCACTGAATTGTACCTGTTCATCCTTCCCTATCCCAACCACTGATTTTTTAATAGACTTTTTAAAGAGCAGTTTTAGGCTCACAGCCAAATTGAGAGATCTCCCATATGCTGCCTGCCCCTACATATGCCTAGCCTCCCCCGTTTTCAACATCTTCCACCATAGTGGTACATTTGTTAAAATTGATGAACCTACATTGACATATCATTAATACCCAAAGTTCATAGTTTACATTAGGGTTCACACTTGGTGTGTGCATTCTGTGGGTTTTGAAAATGTATAATAACATGTAGCCAACATTATTATATCATACAGAGTAATATCACTGCCCTAAAAATCATCTGTGCTGTTTTTCATATCTCCTTCCTCCCTAACTGGTGACCACTGACCTTTTCTTCTGTGACTTTTCAGTTGCCCTGAGAAGAAAGTCAGTACCCTTTAGGAATCACTCTCTCTATCTCCCTCTCCCCTATCACCAGCTTTAGGAAACCACTAATGTACTTTCTTTCTCTAAAAACTTATTCTTGACATTTAATATGTTCATAATATTTATAAATGGAATCATACAATTTGTGGTCATTTGTGACAGACATTTTTCAATAATATTTTCAAGGTTCATCAATGTTTATAACACAAATCAGTAATTCATTATTTTTTTATTACTAAATACTATCCCATTTGATGCATATACCACATTTTATTTACCCATTCTTCAGTTAATGGATATTTGGGTTGTTTCTGTTTTGGCTATTGTGAATACTGCTGCTTTGAAATTTTTGGCTAAGTTTTGTGTGGATGTATACTTTCTCGGGCATATATTTAAGAGTGGAATCTCTGGGTTATATGGTAACTGTGTTTAACTGTTTGAGGCATCTTAGACTGCTTTGTATTTTATATTCCCACAAGCAGTATTCTTCATGTCCTTATCTTTGCCAAAACTTACCAGCTGACCTTTTGATTTTGGATATGAAGTGGTATCTTATTGTGGTTTTATTTTTACCTTATGACAAATGGTATCAAGGAACTTTTCATGTGCTTATTGTGCATTTGTATATTTTTAGAGAAATGTCTGTTAAACTCAGTTGAATTTTAAATTTAATGTTCATTTTAGTTTGCTATGGTAGTATTAGTAAAAATATTAACAAAAACCAGTATTGATGGCATTAGTACTATATTGAAAAAAGAATTTAGTTGTGATGCTGGGAAGATACTGTTCCCCGGTGGCTCAGATGGTAAAGTGTCTGCCTGCAATGTGGGAGACCTGGGTTTGATCCCT
>SJYC01041559.1:0-12365 GCA_006408675.1 Madoqua kirkii | reverse complement strand
CAATTTTTTTAAGAATTGGCCTACAATTAGTTCATTTTCCTTTGGGAGAAAAAAGCCTTTGGAATCTTTCAGTGTATATATTTTTCCTTATCATTATATTTTCAAGAAATAGTTCATATTTTATCTATGTAATAAAGACCAATATGACTAGTTTTGAGGGTTTGGGGGGATGTTCCTTCCAAATGACTGTAGTAGCAGAAACTGTTTTTACTTGAATTTGACTTTCAGCAAAAAAGTCTTTATTCCTCATTTTTTAACGTATCCTATGACTAATATAAGAACTATTTGTCATTTGATGCATAAAGTTAAAGGAAGAGAAAAACCCTTTGATGTGCTGCATCTAGAACACTGACATTAAAGATGTGAGAGAACAACCAAAGTTGCCAGGTCTTAAAGATACAAGATTCTATAGAGAAGGGAAATTAAATATCTACATGAACACATGAGTTTTCATCTCTACATCAAGTTATACACATAAAATATCATTTTCATTTTAGATCTAAATATGTAGATCTAAGTATAGGGAGAAGATAATAAAGATTATACAAGAAAACATATTATCCTGAGTTAAGCAAAAATTTCTTACTCAGGATACAAAAAAGTATTAAATATAAAGGACCAGATTAAAAAATTCAATTCAATTAAAAACCAATTATATAACATAAGAGGCATCAGGAGAGGGTAGAAAGGTAAGCCACAGAATGATGAGAGATATTTATAGCAGACATCTCTCAAATGAGTCATATCCCCAAAATATAAATAACACTTAAAAATTACCAATAAAGAAACAGGCAGTCTGATTTTTAAAATGGACAAAAGACTTGATCAGCCTCTTCAAGGTAAAAGAAAAGACTAAAGTGTCCAAAAAATCATTAATCATAAGCAAAGTGCAAAAAGCCCCACAAGATATCATTATACAGTTACCAGAATTGTTATACTTTTTTAAAGTTATGCACAAACATAAGCACACCCAAAAATATGCTAATATAGTTTTGGCCAAAGTATAGAGAAACTGAAATAGCATATTTCTGATAAGCATGTTAGTTGGTACAATTAATTTGAAAATAGACCATATATACTAATGCTGAATGTATTTTTTTATTCTTTAATTGGAGGAAAATTGCTTTACAATGTTGTGTTGGTTTCTGTCATACAACAACACAATTCAGCCATGATTATACATATATCGCCTCCCTCCTGAGGCTGAAAAGGGAGCTGAATGTATGCTTTCTAAATAATGTAGTCTTCCAATTGTGTGCAGACCAAGTAGTTGAGTTGAAGGTGATTTGAAAACACATAGAGAAGTTTTCCCACAGCAAAGATGAGCTGCGTTTACACTTAGCCTATATCAGTTAAGATAAAGATTTGCTTAACGAAACTTGTTTATCTATTCATCATGTGATTAATGCTCAAAGGTGAATTTTTGACCTTGAGAAAAATGATATGAATGTTACAAGATCAGATGGAAGATTCAGATGCTAAGCAAGAGTTAGTAACATTTGCAAAGTTAGATATTCTGATGTTTATTTCTCTTGCTTTATAAGTAATCTTCATTTGCTTTCATTGAGGGTTCAAAAGTTGTGTGCGTGTTTATGTGTGTGTTTTAATGAAGGGAATGCTTCTATCTTGTCTGCTGTCTTAAAAGCAGCATGCTTAGAGTTGAGAGAAATTAGGTGAATGTATTTCATAAAAAGATAGATTTTTTTTCATACCCAAAAGTATTTAGAGAATGCTCTCTTCTACTTGTTCATTAAAGCAAAGAAGAAAAAATATGCAAAAAATAATTTTAATGAATTTGTAGTAATGTCAGAAAGTGTTATCCTAATTCATAATTTTGTCCATCCAAACTCTCTTTTATTTACTCTCCACCATGACCTCCCCATCACAAAAACTGATCTTACTGTATGAAGCAAAGACCAAAAGCAAAGAGGATGAAAGTAAAGTATATTGCTTTTGCTCCTAAGTGGGACAGAGAAGAGCTGAGATTTACCAAATCTTTGTTGTACATGAAACTTTCATGTATTTTCCCTCTTGGTAGCCTAGGAAAGCATATTTCTGTCAAGCAGAGAGCCTACCTCTGAACTGCTGTAAACCAAGAAAGCTTTAGGATATTGTGGATTATCAGTACAGGCTTTATAGTAATCTTCAAAGTGCCCAGAAAGATAATAGATATATTAGATGATTCCACATTATCATTTTAAACATTGTGGTAAGGTTTAATGAAACACATTTCTGTGCTTGTGCTTAATCTACACTACTATGGGCATTTTAAATCAAGTCTTATTGTTTACTTGTCTGGGAACAGTAAAATAATACACATGTATGGTGGAAAGGTCAATGGAAAAGGAATGAAGAGATGTTTCTAATTTGCGGAAATTATGTATAACTTGTGTATATGAATTTTGGGGTGAAAAATTCACTTGGGCAAACGCCTAGAAGATTACTGCTTGTTTTTCTTTATAAGAAACTGCCCAACTATTTCCAAGTGATTTACCAATTTGCATTCCCAGCAGCAATGAATGAGAGTTCTTGTTTTTCTACCCTCTTACCAGCACTTGATACTCTTAGTTTGACTTCTGAAATTCTAATAGATTCACAGTGGTATATCATTGTAGTTTTAATTTGTATTCCTTTAATGACAAGCGTTGTGGAATATTTTTTTTTTTACAACCTTGCTTGCCATCCATATATCTTTTTAGTGAAGTGTCTGTTTAGATTTTTTGCTCATTTTCTATGGAATCATATGTTATATTGTTACTGAATTTTGTCTTTATATATTTTTAATATGTCTTATAGCAGATATGTAACTTGCAAAACTTTCCCCTCAGTTTGTGGGTTACTGTTTCAATCTTTTAGCAGCATTTTTCAGAGGACAAATTTTTAAATTCTGATAAAGTCCAATTTATCATATGGATTATAATTTTAATGTTGTATCTCACAACTCATGCCAACCTCAAAGTGAAGTAATTTTCTTATGTTGAATCAGATTCAACATAATTTCATAACTGTGAAATTTTATGCTAACATACCTATATTTGAACTGTTCTGAGGACCAAGTTATTGTCTTTGCCACTCAGGTCTCAATTATCAACTATTTTAGAATTTTTAATGGAAAAAAAATACTATTCCAACCACATTTGTCTCACAGATTTCTGGACCTACACTCCAATTGCTGATTTATAAACATTTTTTCAGTTTTCTGTTGCTTCTAGAGATTTATATTATTCTAGATGTGTATAAGAGACAGATATCACAGTTATCCAAGTCTATGCCATTTGTGGGTTACTGTTTCAATCTTTTAGCAGCATTTTTCAGAGGACAAATTTTTAAATTCTGATAAAGTCCAATTTATCATATGGATTATAATTTTAATGTTGTATCTCACAACTCATGCCAACCTCAAAGTGAAATAATTTTCTTATGTTGAATCAGATTCAACATAATTTCATAACTGTGAAATTTTATGCTAACATACCTATATTTGAACTGTTCTGAGGACCAAGTTATTGTCTTTGCCACTCAGGTCTCAATTATCAACTATTTTAGAATTTTTAATGGAAAAAAAATACTATTCCAACCACATTTGTCTCACAGATTTCTGGACCTACACTCCAATTGCTGATTTATAAACATTTTTTCAGTTTTCTGTTGCTTCTAGAGATTTATATTATTCTACAACAATTTAAATGATAGTGTTAATATTTAGGTGATAATTAGTGCCAAACTTGAAAATTTTTTTTTAGAATATTACTACCACTTTGTATTTCCATTACTTACTTCATATAGTATTAATGGAAGCACCAAAGTATTGCTTAGTAATTTCAACATGGTAAAATGTATATTTATTTGTCATCCTCAGAGAGTTTATTTGCCAGTATAATATTTAGGGTCAGTTCCCTTTATATACTCTTCAACCTAGCCTTGAATTTATACTTGCAATGCTTTATGGAATGCAGTTCCATAGAGACTGGCTTCTGATACCAGCGCCATCTTCGGATCAGTCTGGAAGTTCAAGAGAATATGCAACCGTCTATGTAATTATAATCATATATCTATTAATATGTCCTCCAGTTGAACTCTCTGAGGTCAAATCTAGTAGTGTTAACATATTAGGAGAATATTTCACATAGAATGAACTTTATAAATATTCATTATATTTTACTTTGAACTTCATTGAAAGTAACTTCAGTATGTGATTTATGGTCTCAAGATTATGTTATAGTCAGCTCTGATATGGATTAGAAACACTGTGGAGAAAAGCAGCATTGCTTTTCTATTCTTTTAGCCTTTTGAATCAAATACAACTAAAATATGGTAAATATTATTAAACAAAGTTTTATTAGTAAATTATGGCTAAATGTTTGGGATCTAAAAATTTTGGAAATTTCACCTTTTTATAAGGCCACCAGTCATATTGTATTAGGGCCCATCCAGTGGCTTCATTTTAACTTGATGACCACTGTAAGGTCCCCATCTCCAAATACAGTAACATTCTACAATATTGGAAGTTAGGATCTAACATATCTTTTGTGAGGGGCCATAATTTAACCCAGATTATTATATTAATAATCTGCTTTCTTGACCCCCTCGAAAAGCATGTTTTTCCTGTTTGCAAAATATATCCACTCTATTCCAGCATCCTTAATGGTCTTAATCATTCCAGCATCAACTCTCAGTACAAAATCTCACCTAAACATTCTCGACACAATGTCCCAAATCTCATCATCTAAATCACTGAAGTCAATTGGGTGCAATTCATCCTGGGCTAAACTGCTCTCCACCTGTGACCTTGTAATACTAGGCAAGTTATTTTCACAATATAATGGTGGGATAAAAATAGCATATCCATGCCCATTCCATATTGGAAAAATTGGAAGGAAAAAGAGGTCATGGTTCCCAAGTAAGTCTGAGACCTAGGAGGACAATTTCATTAGATGTTAAAGTTTGAGAATAATCCTCTTTGGCTTGATGCTCTAAGTCTTGTCCTCCAAGTCTACCTGGGCAGTAGCCTGCCCCTGTGGGACTAATGAAGCGGTGCTGGGATGTTGCTTCCCTTTTCTTAAAGGTAAACATATAGTCTGATAGCTCTCCTATCCAGTTTCCTACCTGTGATCTGGCAGCCTGCCTTTATTTCATCTGGTTTCTTTCCTTTTCAGTCTAAGCTGGCATCATTTCTGTCTAAATTATTGACTGGATCTGTATATCACACATCTAATTTCTTTAGCAGAGGGTTGTCTAGCCATGTCCTTGGTGTTTCCTCCAGAGCATGCTTCCTCATTATTTGCAACATGAATATGCTGAAGATTTTCCAAATCTTCAAGTTCTGCTTCCTTTTTACTTAACAATTTTCTCGCTTATCTTCCTCCTCGCACATTTTACTATTGGCAGTAAGGAGAAACCAGGAAATATTTATCTGTCAACATTTATCACTTGCAAGTTTACTTTCCACAAAATTTATACTTTCCATAGGATTCATATTTTTAACAATAGTCTCTTCATAGCAAGCCAGGTATCACAATCAATATTAGGATTCTTCAGAGAAAGAGAATCAGTAAGAAACATACACACACACAACACACACACACACACACACACACAACACATGCATGAGAGAGAGTAAGACAGACACAGAGAGCGAGTGAGACAGAGAGATCGATTTATTTTGAGGAATTGGTTCACATAATAACGGGGTTTGGCAAGTTCAAAATCCAGATGGCAAGCTCACAGACAGAGAAGAGATACTATAATCTTGAGCCTCAGTTTCATAGGACAGATCGGACAGCCTGGAAATTCAGGCAGAGTTTCTATGTTCTGTCTTGAGACTAAGCTCTTTCTTTGCCTGCATGTGTGCTAAGTCGCCTCAGTCATGTTCAATTCTTTGCGAAGCTATGAACTGTAGCCCACCAACCTCTTCTGTCCTTGGGATTCTCCAGGCAAGAATAATGGAATGGGTTGCCGTGCCCTCCTCCAGGGCATCTTTGTGACTAAGGGAAGAACTCGCATCTCAGGCGGGTTCTTTACCACTAGCACCACCTGGGAAGTCCAGTTCCTTTGGGAAGCCTCTAAAGGGCTTCAGCTGATTGGATGAGTCCCACTCACATTATGGAGGGTAGTTTGCTTAACTTAAAATCTACTGATTTAACATTTTAATCATCTAAAATATATCACAGATAAAATCCTCCTTCTCCTTTAACTGAGTAGATTAGAGCATAGTATAATAGAGATTACATGAGCTGAGATTCAAACAAACCTATGCACTAATTATAATTGTACCATTTACAATTGTGTGACTTCAGAAAAATTATAGGTAATTATGATGATTTGCTTTTTAGGAACTGAATGGACAAAAAATTGGCTTCTCATATGGGAAGACCCAGATGATTAGATAATGGTGTAACTCAGAATCCTTGCTCATCAGAAGTCATGTGAAATGAAGTCTGTGGAGGTGGAATTTTGTAAATCAAATCTAGAAGTAATGTCATATACACTACCATGCATATATACTACCATGCATAAAACAGAGGTGGTAAGAAACTGCTATCTACCAAAAGAAGCTCAGCTCTGTGCTCTGTGATGCCCTAGGGGTGTGGGATGGGGAGTGGGAGGGAGGCTCAAGAGGAAGGGGATATATGTATACATATGGCACCCACTCCAGTACTCTTGCCTGGAGAATCCCATGGATGGGGGAGCCTGGTAGGCTGCAGTCCATGGGGTCGCTAACAGTCGGACACGACTGAGCGACTTCACTTTAACTTTTCAGTTTCATGCATTGGAGAAGGAGATGGCAACCCACTCCAGTGTTCTTGCCTGGAGAATCCCAGGGACGGGGAGCCTGGTGGGCTGCCGTCTATGGGGTCGCACAGAGTCGGACACGACTGAAGCCACTTACCAGCAGCATGGTCAATTCACATTTTTGTACAGAAGAAACTAACACTACATTGTAAAGCAATTGCATTTCAATTTAAAAACAGTAAAAATAATGTCAAATATTATACTCAGAGCTTCATATATGTCTAAAATCTTGGGAATACGGTAGCCTTCTCTTTATATGATAGACTTTTCTCAGATACAATATTATTTCTGTCTTAAAACTTGAATATCTTTCCAGATGTGTGCGTGTGTGTGTGTTAAGTCACTTTGGTCATGTCCAACTCTGTGTGAACCCATGGACTGTAGCCCACCAGGTTCCTCTGTCTATGGGATTCTCCAGGCAAGAATACTGGAGAGGATTGCTATGTCCTTCTCCAGCAGATCATCCTGACCCAGAGATCGAATAATTCTTTACCACTAGTGCCACCTGGGAAGATATTCTAGTTAAAATGTCCAGAGGGTTCTATAAAGTAGAAGGCTTGCAAATAACCAACCTCTTGAGATCTTTTTAAATTAGAAGAACTTATTTGCAGAAAGCTTAGTGGGAGTTTAATCAAAGTGTTGACATGCTGCCAAATAAATCAGTGAAAATAGTCATCACATGCTGAAAATTCAAAAATAATCACTGTCAATCAAATCAACAATGCTAAACAAAGATAAACAAACAATTGAAGAAACAAAATTTCTGAAAATAGTACTTCCGAGACCTGCATTATAGAAATAGCATTTTCATGAACAATCTTCAGAGTTTATATGACATTCCTGAATAGTACCCTTGGAATGATACTTCAGAAATAATTTTCTGTAGGATTATATTTACACTAGTTGAGATTTTTGCTTAAAGAATGAACTGAGAGCTACAGGTTAGGGTCAGGGGTTCTCAATCTAGGTAACTGTTCCTGCTGCTTCTTCCACTCAGTTTCTTAGGCCAGAAACCTAGGAGTCAATTTTTTTTTTCTTTTTTTTTCTTTCCCGCATATCCTGCATCCCATCCATCAGCAAATCTTGTCACTATTGCCTACAAAACCTATCTCAAATTAGATTTTCTCACCACTTCCACTTTGTCACTCTATTCCCAGCAACCAGGCCACCATCATCTGTCACATGATTTATAGCAATTGCTTCCCAATCGGTCTCAAATTCTATTCTTACTACTTCACCGTCTATTCTCTACACAGCAACCAGACATCCTTTACAAGTTAAATCATATCTGTCTCTGGCACAAAATCTTTTGATGGTTTCTTACTACACTTATAATAACATCTAGGTTTTTTTTTTTTTTTTTTTACTATAGCTTAAAAATGTCTGCTGGATTTGAGTCCTCTTTTCATTCACTTCATGCTGGCCCAAATCCAGTTACTCTCTTTCAAATTCTTAGGCATCTGTCCTGTCCATTAAAGAAAGCAAATTGATCCTTTCAAACTCTTAAGCTCCCACTCTTTCCTTTACATGAATTCTCTCTCTTTAGATTTTCATGTTGATTTCTCTTGCCAGCTCTCCTTGATCTCAGTTTTTTGTTTGTGCTCAATTGCTCAGTTGTGTCTGACTCTTTGTGACCCCAAAGGCTGTAGCCCACCAGACTCTTCTGTCCATGGAATTTTTCAGGCAAGAATATAAAAGTAGGTTGTCATTTCCTCCTCCAGGTGATCTTCCAGACCTAGAGACTGAGCCTGCATCTCTTATGTCTCCTGCATTGGAAGGTGGATTCTTTACCACAGTGCCACCCTGGAAGCCCTTCAGTTTCTCTTGTTCTACCTTTTAACCTGCCTCAATTCATTCATAGCACTCATCACTCTATGAAATTGTATTGTTTATGTAGAGTTTACTTGTTCACTGTATGTCTCTACCAATTAAAAATAAGCTCTCCATAAAGTGTTAGAAGACAATTGCTTCTTGGTGGGAAAGTGAAGACAGACCTAGATAGTGAGTTGCAAAGCAGAGACATTACTCCTCGGACAAGGGTCCATATAGCCAAGGTTATGGTCTTCCCAGTGGTCACCTATAGTTGTGAGAGGTGGACTGTCAAGAAGGCAGAGCACTAAAGAATTGATGCCTTCAAACTGTGTTGCTGGAGAAAACTCCTGAAATTCCCTTAGACAGCAAGGAGATCAAGCCTGTAAATCTTAAGGGAAATAAACCCTGAATATCCACTGGAAGGACTGAAGCTGAAGCTGAAACTCCAGTATTTTGGTCATCTGATATAAACAGACGACTCATTGGAAAAGTCCCTGATGCTGGGAAAGATTGAGGGCAGAAGGAGAAAGGGCATCAGAGGAAAGATGGCTGGACGCATCACTGATGCAATGAACATGAACTTGGGCAAACTCCAGGAGATGGTGAGGCACAGGAAGGCCTGGTGTGCTGCAGTCCACAGGATTGCAAAGAGTCAGATATGACTGGGCAACAACAACAGCAGCAAAAGTGTTAGAATATTTAGGTTCTAAGCATACCATCTCTAAAGTACTTCACAATCTATTGAATAAAAGGATAAAGAATGAATACATTTCTGTGGAAAATCTAGCTGGAAGAAAGAGAACAGTGGTGCAAGAGAATAATTCTAATGAAGTGAATCCAAGAATTAAATGTATTTCAGAATATAGGATTGAAGTAAAAATCAGAAATAATCTTAATTCTGCTATCAGCATATGCTAAGACTTTCTTTCCCTGAAAGTCTCTTTATGCTGAAAGAAATTGAAGTAATAGTAGCTTTAATCTCTTCATTTCTTTTCTTATAACCAATTGTGAGACTTTTGCTTAATATTTATGTTTCACTATAATAGAAAGTGTGTGTGTGTGTGTGTTTCATTTGGTCAGAAATTATCAGCTACAAATGTGAAAATGTGACTTCAAACAGAAATCAAGGACTAAACCATTCAGGCTTTTGTTCTCTGAAACTTAGACGTGCATAAAAATTGAAGCTCTCACGTTCCTCCTATGGTCTTCCTGACTTGGGTGATGGAAACCTTTGAGCTGTCTTTGACCAAGTTCTCCTCTACTTGGAGAAAATTTAATTGTACCAAAAGAAGCTGAAGTCAACTGACAAGCAGGTTGAGCTGGAGGAGAAGCGGAAGGATAAGGGAACCAGATGCTACTGTCTGAGTCCCAGAGTTTAGATCTTCTTGAGACCATCTCTTCCTCTGACTTTTCTAAGTAAATGAGCCACTTAGCTCTATTTTTAAAGACTAATTTGGGTTGGTTTTCTGTCATTTGCAACTAAGTTTCTTGAATAATTTGTTTGGAGAAGATAATGTTCTTGACTGAGTTTCCCAGGTGACACTAAAGGTAAAGAACCTGCCTGCCAATGCAGGAGACATGAGATATGGGCAATCCCTGGGTCTGGAAGATTCCCATGGAGGAGGGCCTGGCAACCCACTCTAGTTTTCTTGCTTGGAGAATCCTGTGGAGAGAGGAGCCTGGTGGGCCATAAGACATAGGGTCTCACAGAGTTCAAGATGACTGAAGTGACTAAGCAAGCACGCACACAATGTTCTTGATCAGATGCTTAAACACTCTCTTGATGATTAGACAATATATGCTGATGGCTATTGTATTAGACTCATAGACATACGATTTTACATAGTAGCACTTTCTACAGTATATCTGATTCAGGGCAGTTAATGTTTTGTGTGAATTTAACCTTCAGTCAATTCAGTTCAGTCGCTCAGTCATGTCCAACTCTTTGCAACCCCATGAACTTCAGCATGCCAGGCCTCCCTCTCCATCACCATTTCCCAGAGTTCACTCAAACTCACGTCCATTGAGTCAGTGATGCCATCCAGCCATCTCATCCTTTGTCATCCCCTTCTTCTCCTGCCCCCAACCCCTCCTAGCATCAGAGTCTTTTCCAATGAGTCAACTCTTCGGATGAGGTGGCCAAAGCACTGGAATTTGATCTTACCCAAGCCCAATCTTACCCAAATAAAAATGGAGTTGTATTTTATACAGATGTTTCCATATTTCTCTGTATAGATGGTTTGCTGCTGCTAAGTTGCTTCAGTCATGTCTGACTCTGTGTGACCCCATAGACGGCAGCCTGCCAGGCTCCCCCGTGCTGAGAATTCTCCAGGCAAGAACACTGGAGTGGGTTGCCATTTCCTTCTCCAATGCATGAGAGTGAAATGTGAAAGTGAAGTCGCTCAGTCGTGTCCGACTCTTAGCGACCCCATGGACTACAGCCCACCAGGCTCCTCCATCCATGGGATTTTCCAGGCAAGAGTACTGGAGTGGGTTGCCATTGCCTTCTCTGACAGATGGTTTAGAAAGGGCTATATGGAACAACAGGCCTCTTTGGGGATACATTTAGAGAATCAACAAATATAAACATTAAGGTAGAGGAGTAAAATAATGTTTCCTAGGCATACAATTAGTTGATTAACTTGCCAATCATGAAAAAGAAATAGATAAATCTAATCTATGTTCATAACCCTTAATTCAGAATAATTCCATATCATTGGACTTCTTAAAGTCACTATACTACTTTTTTTTTAAGTCTTTATTGAATTTGTTACAATATTGTTTCTGTTTTATGTTTTGGCTTTTTGGCTATGAGGCATGTGGGATCTTAACTCCTCAACCAGGGATGAACACACCAACCCCCCCCAACCCCAACACTGGAAAGAAAGTTTTATTTGTGAAAGTGAAAGTTGCTCAGTTGTGTCCGACTCTTTGTAATCCCATGGCTTATACAGTCCATGGAATTCTCCAGGCCAAAATACTAGAGTGGGTAGCTGTTCCCTCCTCCAGGGAATCTTCCCAATCCAGGGATCAAACCCAGGTCTCCTGCACTGCAGGTGGATTCTTTACCAGTTGAACCACCAGGGAAGCCCACATTCGAAGGCAAAGTCTTAACCACTGGACCACCAGGGAAGTCTCCTGAAGTCATTATTCTTAAAATCTCTTTAATTCTCAAAGTAAATCTCAAACCTAAAGAACAGTACTTTTGATGATCTAACTCTACTTCTTTCTCCAACCTAATCCCACCACATGCCTTTGTCGAGTTGTTAAAGATCCCCAAACCATGGTTCTTTGTATTTCCTTGCATTTACACATGCATTTGCCTCTTTCCAAATGCTGTGCTACACTTTGTATACTCTGTGTGTCTAACAGTGCATAAGATATGGTCGATATTCAATAGACATCTACATAAATACATGAATGCATTTCTTGTTTCTTTGTAAGCCTTCGCTGTCTAGAGAAATCAGAGATGTCAGAAAGGATATTTAGAATTAGTTTGTTAAACACATAAAATATTGCTCATTCAGAAAAGGAATGGTTAAAGGAAGTTATATAATCTTTAGATTGGATAGAGATAAAAATTTGGGGAATCTTAAATAGTATTTACTCGCACTTAACACATATTCTTATTTTTCCTACCATGGAATTTTTCAGCACTGCAAAGGCTTAATTATTATCTATAAAAAAGAAGTAATCTCATTTTTTACAGTCTTTTATTTTTATTATCACACTTTTTGTGTATGTGCTCTGTGAACCTGTTA
>SJYC01041554.1:0-18191 GCA_006408675.1 Madoqua kirkii | reverse complement strand
ATTGATTTTTTTTTCTGATGAAGATAGATTTTAGGATATTCAGGGTATTTCTAATTTTTAGTTTTTAATAAAATGGTTTCTATAAATATTCTTATGAATGTATTTTTATGTATCTATGTCAGAATTTCTCTAGACTACAAATCTAGCTGTTCAATAACCAGTTCCCAAGTCTGTTAGACATTTGACTATACTGGTTATGTCAAATTTTTCTGTCAAAGTAATTTTGCCAATTTGTATTTTAATATGCAGTTCAGTAGATTTATTCATGCTTTACATCCTGACACACACTATAATTTTCAGATTTAAAAAAGTTTTAGACTAGAGCTAGTTCATTTGTGTCTTTTCTTTTCTTTTTATTTTCCATAGCATTTCTTTTTAGATTTCACATATAAGGAATTTCATATGATAATTTCCCTTTTCTGTCTGACTTACTTCACTTAGTATGACAATCTCTAGATCCATCTATGTTTCTGCAAATGGCATTATTTCATTCTTTTCAAAAGTTGAGTAATTCCACTGTATGTGTGTACCACATTTTCTTTATCCATTTCTCTGCTGATGAGCATTTAGGTTGCTTCCATGTCTTGGCTATTGTAAACCGTGCTGCAATGATATTGGGGTGTATATATCCTTTCAGATCATGTTTTTCTCTGGATATTTATCCAGGAGTGGGATTGCAGCATTGTATGGTAGCTCAATGAAATCATCAAATTTCAGTTTGATGAAAAATGGTTTACCTTTTTTTACCTTGTGTCACTTATATGTTTGATATCATATCAAAAAATTCATTATCTAATTTAAGGGCAAAAGAATTTATGCCTAAGTTTTCTTCTGAGAGTTTAATACGTTTAGCTCTTTTACATACACCTAGGAACAATAGACTGATTCCAACTAGGAAAAGAAGTACGTCATGGCTGTACATTGTCACCCTGCTTATTTAACTTATATGCAGAAGACATCATGAGAAATACTGGACTGGAAGAAGCACAAGCTGGAATCAAGATTGCTGGGAGAAATATCAATAACCTCAGATATGCAAATGACACCACCCTTATGGCAGAAAGTGAAGAGGAACTAAAAAGCCTCTTGATGAAAGTAAAAGAGGAGAGTGAGACATTTGGCTTTGTTTTCTGAAGAAAATGAGGATCATGGCATCTGGTCCCATCACTTCATGGAAAATAGATGGAGAAACAGTGGAAACAGTATCAGACTTTATTTTGGGAGGCTCTAAAATCACTGCAGATGGTGATTGCAGCCATGAAGTTAAAAGACGCTTACTCCTTAGAAGAAAAGTTATAACCAACCTAGATAGCATATTTAAAAGCAGAGACATTATTTTGCCAACTAAGGTCCATTTAGTCAAGGCTATGGTTTTTCCTGTGGTCATGTATGGATGTGAAAATTGGACTGTGAAGAAGGCTGAGCACCGAAGAATTGAAAGCTGAGTGTTGAAGAATTGATGCTTTTGAACTGTGGTGTTGGAGAAGACTCTTGAGAGTCCCTTGGACTGCAAGGAGATACAACCAGTCCATTCTGAAGGAGATCAGCCTTGGGGTTTCTTTGGAAGGAATGATGCTGAAGCTGAAACTCCAGTACTTTGACCACTTCATGCGAAGAGTTGACTCATTGGAAAAGACTCTGATGCTGGGAGGGATTGGGGGCAGGAGGAGAAGGGGACAACTGAGGATGAGATGGCTTGATGGCATCATTGACTTGTTGGACATGAGTCTGAGTGAACTCTGGGAGATGGTGATGAACAGGGAGGCCTGGCATGCTGCGATTCATGGGGTCACAAAGAGTGGGACACAAGTGAGCGACTGAACTGAACTGAACTGAACTGATGATCCATTTGTGGCTTCCCTGATGGCTAAGTGTCAAGGAATCACCCTGTCAAGCAGGAGATAAAGATCGGCTGGAGAAGGAAATGACAATCAACTCCAGTATTCTTGCTTGCAAAATACTGGAGGGCTAAAGAACTGGGGACTATAATCCACAAAATGTGTAACAACCAGAGAAAGCCCTAATATAAACTATGGCCTTTAGTTAAGTAATGGATCAATATCGGCTCATTGGTTATCACCCGTGTACCATATTAATGCAAGACGTTACCAACAGAGAAAACACTGAGGAAAAGTGAGGAACTCTGTACTTTCCACTCAATTTTTCTGTCAACCTAAAAGTGCTCCAAAAAAGTCTATTAAGGATAAAAACACAGAAGAATTAAAGCATGAAAATGTTTGATATGTCAGGTGGTGATAGGTGCTTGTGAGAAAAATGAGCCGTGGCAAGGATTTAACAGTTGTTGTGGAGGAAAGTGCTGTGCTGCTGTATTTTAACAGAACAAACAGAGGGGACCTCCCTGAAAAGAAAACCTTAGAGCAGAGATATGAAGAAATGTGAGGTTAGGCAAAGATATGTAGAGAAGGGTGATTGCCAAGAACAGGGAGGGCAATAACCCTGAAGTTAGAAAGAGCAAGGAAGTCAGTAGAAGAAGCAGAATGAGCAAAGGAGAGAGCAATAATTTGGGTCCGAAACACAGGGGGAAGTCAGGCTGTAGAGGAACATATACAGTGGGGTGAGACTGGCTTTCACTCTGAAGTAGGAAGCCGTTTGAAGATTTCGAGCAGAAACCTGGCCTCACTTAAGATTTTACAGGAGCATCCCAGCTGCTGTGCTGAAAAATAAACTGTGGGTGGCAAAGACAGAAAGAGATAGGTTTCCATTCAGTGACTTGATTTTCACTATGGTGTGTTTTGATAAAAATATGCTTTTAATTGTAATCATTTTCTACCCTACCCACTAGCACAAATGTATTTCTTTAAAATAGATTTGACATATGTTATAGAATATTACATTTACCCTAAACTATTCTCCAATATCACATGGACCCTTATTAACCCTTTCTTTGATTTTCATTTAAGTAAGCTTGTTAAGTACTCTGAAAATCCATGCTCAGTTTTTAACCAAATTTGCACTGAAATTTTTGATTAATTTGAAGATAATTATATTTCAACAATATTGAGCCTATCTATCCATAGACAGGTGTTTATATCTGTAAGTATTTAGGTTTCCTTTTAATTGTTTTAGATTTTTGATGAAGGGAGATAAATGACCTAGAAACACATACTAGACTTTTGATATCACGTTCATTGGGAAAACTTTTGAATTTGGAGTAATTTCAAATTTCCAATCCTCCGTTACCCTCTGCTCTGCAGCAAAGCATAGCATCTAATTGTGCTAGATATCAGACTCTGGAAGAGGGTTCTTAGCCTTTGACTGAGTACATGTGTGTGCTCATTTGCTCAGTCCTACCCAGCTCTTTGTGACCCCCTGGACTGTAGCCTGCCAGGTTCCTGTGTCCATGGGATTTTCCAGGCAAGAATACTGGAGTGGGTTGCCATTTCCTACTCCAGAGTATGTGCCTGATGCAGGGATCGAACCTACATCTTGCAAGTTCTTTACCACTGTAGCACCTGGGAAACATGTTTAAATTGCATGACCAGGGCAGACCAAGCCCCCCCTCATATAACTGGGGTTGGTCTCCAATAGTAATATGACATGCTCAAACCTGACACCCAGTCTGTTCTGCCATATCAGTAAATCCATGGTGGGTGGAGCACAAGTCTCCCCAGTAAAATCAAGAAGCTGGAGGTCCATGCTTTTCAGTTTTTCCTGAATGGTGTGGAAGCCAGTAGCACTTTACCAACATGATTGCCTAGTTTTCCATATAGCTTTATTGGAGACATTACACAGCATCAATTTTGGACAAGGTCTTTCTTAAAAAGTTTCCAATGTAAAGATTATGTAAATCTTTTGTTAGATTGACTTTTAGGTACTTTATATTTTTATCATTAATGACATTTAACAAATATCCAGCAGATTTGGTAAACTTTCATTACTCTTGATGCTAATAATTTTTCTATATACTCTTTCCGAATTTGTTACAGACTTCATTGTGTCCTCTCAAAATTCATATATTTAAGTTCTAACCACAGTAGCTAGAATATGACTGCATTTGGATATTAGCCTTTGAAGAGATAAGTTAAAATGAGGTTATTAGGATGAGGTCTAATCTAATCTGACTGATGTCTTTATAAGAACAGACATTCACAGAAGGAAGGCAACATGAAGTCACAGGGAGAAGATCAAGAGGTCTCAAGGGAAACTAACCATGTCACACCTTGATCTGAGATTCTAGTCTCCAGAAAGTGAGGAAATAAATTTGTTACGTAAGCCATACAGTCTATGGTACTTTGTATAGCAACTCTAGTAAACTAATGTAGATTTCAAACTGAACTGTGCTTCCTAGATTTGGTCAGTTCATAACCTGTTTGCTTTCGGTGGTAGTCTTTAGACAAACTATCTGAAAAAAATGACACTTTATTTCTATAAAATTATTGTAGTTGTATCTGTTTTTCTTACTGAAAAATTTAGAATGTTGAAAGGAATCAGTGAGAGTGAGAGAGTGGGAATGCTTCTATGTTTTCATCACTACGAATGATGTTTGTTGTGCATTATCCCTTCTTTAGGGGATTTTCCCAGTCCAGGAATCAAACCAAAGTCTCCTGCACTGCAGGAAGATTCTTTACTGAGCTATCAGGGAAGCCCATGGATTTTTGATAGACAGCCTATATTAGGTTAATGACTTGTCTTCAATTCTTATTTGAATAATTGCTTCTTTTAAAATTAAGAGTTTGAACATTCTTTTATCTAAAAGTTTTCCCATATCAAAACTGGCTATTTTTTTTAACTCTACCTTGTTTTTGAAATTTTAACAACTGGAATAGATATAGGTATTACTTATATGACATAAAAGAAGGAAAAATGAGATGAATATTCATAATCTTCCATTTGAGTTAATAAAATCTGATGAATGTAAATCCTGGTAATAATACTCTTGCTAGCTCTCTGAAGCCACAAGTTTCATTAATTTTTTCTTTTTGACATATCTTCAGCAATACAGTCCAAAGAACATACAGAGTAAATACCCACCTTAGATGTGAAAAATAAAGAGAATTTACTCTTCTCTTTACACATGAGGTTGGCTATTAAAATCTTGGTTAATGCTGATAAGAAGGCAGACAAATCATAGATTCTCATTAAAAATGAGCAAAGTTTTTATTTTTTAGCTTCACAAGCAGTTGTAGGCTGTCTTATTTAAATCTCCACAAATTTCCAAATTATAGGAAGTTGTTATTATTATGTATATATATATATTTTTTTTACTTTTCTGTGCAGGTGACCATTTGTCAACAGTGTTTATTTATGGATTTATGTTGATACTTTCACAATTCTTTCTGGGGTTTCAACATAAAATATAACTGTTTAGGTCAGTGTTGACCTTGTCTTTGACCTCAACATCTGAACCTACTCTTCACTTTTACTTTTATAGAATCAATCATTTCCTCCCTAGCTATACACAAGAAAGCCCCCATGAGATACTTTTCAGAATTTTTGTGTCTAAAGAGAGCTTTTAATTTGTGTCTCTGCTAGACTTTTCAGCTGGTTTTGTTTATCTTAAAAATCTGGTATCAAATCAATCAGGCAGTAATAGAGGACACTCCAAGAAGGAAAATAAAAGAATTATAACTTCTCTTTAAATCATCTGACACAAATTTTTAGTGTGTTTTGAAGAAGGCATTCCATTGAGCTCACTTAATTAACCATGTCTTGTTTTGCACTGATGCTCAGAAAGGAATTCTCCAAAGTTTACCCATACTGTCACAAGCATGGGCTGAGTCATCTCTGTGACTGAAGTTTTCTTGACTGAAAATAGACATAATGTTAAATAAGTCTTTTCGAGTTCTATCACTTCTTAATAGGTAAGCTACTGGCTGACACATAACTTAGGACAAGCTATCATTGTATATAAAATGGTATCAAAACTAGAAATATTTTCATTTTAACATTTTGATTCATTTAGATTCATCTAAAGCCAATTATAATTCAGAGAGCATGAGTAAGACAATTTCTAAGGAAAGAACAGTTGAACATTGCTATATAAATACACACACACACACACACACACACACACACACACACCAGTTCACTCAGTAGCTCAGTCATGTCTGACTCTTTGAGACTCTATGGACGGCAGCACACCAAATGAATATTCAGGACTGATTTCCTTTAGGATGGACTGGATTGATTTCCTTGCAGTCCAAGGCACTGTCAAGAGTCTTCTCCAACACTACAGTTCAAAAGCATCAATTCTTCAACACTCAGCTTTCTTTATGGTTTAGCACTCACACCCATACATGACTACTAGAAAAACCAAAGCTTTAAATAGACAGACCTTTGCTGGCAAAGTAATATCTCTGCTTTCTAATATGCTGTCCCAGTTGGTCATAACTTTTCTTCCAAGGAGCAAGCTTCTTTTAATTTCATGGCTGCAATCACCATCTGCAGTGGTTTTGGAGCCCAAGAAAATAAAGTCTCTCACTTCTCCTTTGTTTCCCCATCTATTTGCCATGAAGTGATGGGAACAGATGCCATGATCTTCATTTTCAGAATGCTGAGTTTTAAGCCAACTTTTTCACTCTCCTCTTTGACTTTCAGCAAGAGGCTCTTTAGTTCTTCTTCACTTTCTGCCATAAGGGTGGTGTCATCTGTGTATCTGAAGTTATTGATATTTCTCCTGACAATCTTGATTCCAGCTTGTGCTTCATCCAGACCAACATGTCACATGATGTACTCTGCATATGAGTTAAATAAGCAGGGTGACAATATACACCCTTGACATACTCTTTTCCCGATTTGGAACCAATCTGTTATTCCATAACCAGATCCAACTGTTGCTTCTTGACCTGCATACAGACTTCTCAGGAGGCAGGTAAGATGGTCTGGTATTCCCATCTCTTTCAGAATTTTCCACAGTTTGTTGTCATCCACACAATTAAAGGCTTTGGAGTAGTCAGTAAAGCAGAAGTAGATGTTTGTTTAGAACTCTCTTGCTTTTTTGATGATCCAACGGATGTTGACAATTTGATCTTTGGTTTCTCTGCTTTTTCTAAATCCAGCATGAACATCTGGAAATTTACGGTTCATTGAAGTCTTTACTATTGAAGTCTGGCTTGGTGAATTTTGAGCATTACTTTGCTAGCATGTGAGATGAGTGCAACTGTTTAGGGTAATTGTGGTAAAAAGTAACCTCATTTTAAATAGACAAATTAGTATAGGTTTGCCTATTAGAATATTCATACCAATGACTTAGATGTCATTAACTTTTTTCATTTGGGAGGGCATTTCTTGATATAGTTCTTAAATGCTTATAGCAATAGTTTTCAAATGTGAAAAATAGAAAGAATGTAGTAGATTCAGTTACTGGCTCTCATTCTTCAGTCCTTTCTGCAAGCTCACCATCGCCATGACCCATTCATGTATAAGGGGACTTCTATTGATTTTGTACTTACACATGTAACTGGCACCGGTTGGTGGTATTTAGGAAGGAGTGACAGTGTGTAGGGTATGTGCTGTCCTGAGCTCCTAATATCGTAAAATGAACACACACTCTGGCCGTCATGCTGGTCCAAGGGGGACGAAAGATACCATGAGCACAGTTCCCCCAGTCATTGCAGTCAGAGCAACAGTTGCCCAGCTGAGCCTATCTTAGATCAATTTAACCAGTGAATCTATGAGAATACTGAGTAATACTGAGTGCCAAGCAGATTTTGCACTTGTTTGTTATACAGTATTGTAATAATGACTAACCAGTCCAGTAGAAGTGAGAAATAGAGTCAAGGGATTAGATCTGATAAAGTGAGTGAAGAACTATAGACAGAGGTTCATGACATTGTACAGGAGACAAGGATCAAGACAATTACCAAGAAAAATAAATGCAAAAAGGCAAAATGGTTGTCTGAGGAGAGCTTACAAATAACTGAGAAAAGAAGAGAAGGTAAAGGCAAAGGAGAGAAAAAAAGATATACTCATCTGAATGCAGAGTTCCGAAGAATAGCAAGGAGAGCTAAGAAAGCCTTCTTCAGTGATCAATGCAAAGAAATAGAGGGAAACAATAGAATGGGAAAGACTACAGATCTCTTCAAGAAAATTAGAGATACCAAGGGACCATTTCATGCAAACACGGGCCCAATAAAGGACAGAACTGGAATGGACCTAACAGAAGCAGAAGATATTAAGAAGAGGTGGCAAGAATACACAGAAGGACTGTACAAAAAAGATCTTCATGACCCAGATAATCGCAATGGTGTGATTACTTACCTAGTACCAGACATTCTGGAATGTGAAGTCAACTGGGCCTTCAACTGGAAGCGTCATTATGAACAAAGCTAGCAGAGGTGATGGAATTTCAATGGAGCTATTTCAAATCCTAAAAGATGGTGCTGCGAAAGTGCTACACTCAATATGCCAGCAAATTTGGTAAACTCAGCAGTGGCCATGGGACTGGAAAAGGTCAGTTTTCATTCCAATCCCAAAGAAAGCCAATGCCAAAGAATGTTCAAACTACCACACAATTGCAGTCATCTCACATGCTAACAAAGTAATGCTCGAAATTCTCCAAGCCAGGCTTCAACAGTACATGAACTGGGAACTTCCAGATGTTCAAACTTGATTTAGACAATGCAGAGGAACCAGAGATCAAATTGCCAACATCTGCTGGATTCCCAGAGGGATGGTATGGGGAGGGACGTGGGAAGTGTGTTCAGGATTGGGAACATGTGTACATCTGTGGCGGATTCATGTTGATGTATGGCAAAACCATTACAATATTGTAAAGTTAAAAAAAAAAAAGACTCAGTGTGTCCATAAAATTGAATGTATCTAAAGTAATCTGCCTACATGTCTCATTTACATGCATGTAGCAGAGATGAGCATAAACCTTTCCTTCCCTTCTCAGATATATCAATGAAACTAAGATGCAAAGCAGAACAGCAAGGTGCCGAGAGATTAGATGCTGTGTCCCACTTCAGAAGCTACCTAGGCATTCTTTTCTTTGTTCTGTCAGTTTTAGTTATTGGTCCACATCTCCTGGAATCCAGGATGCTTCTTCTAAAGCTCTTCTTCCAACATACACCAATACATATTCCCCACGCTAAAGTGGAATTGCTAAGTTAATAATTTGTTTCATGGAAATTTCAATTGGGAAATGTAAATTGTGCTTTCACAAGAAATACATACACACAAATTATAGAAAACTCATTTATAATTAAAACTGTGCTGAGTGGAAGGCTGAATTTACAGTTTAATAAATCACTTGGTGCTAGCAAGTTATTTAACTACTCTTGTTCAAACAAAGAAGTTGAGATGTGTATAAGAGACAGCCTTTATGTGAAGGTGAAGAAAAACTAAAGAGCTTCTTGATGACAATGAAAGAGGAGAGTGAAAAAGTTGGCTTAAAGCTCAACATTCAGAAGCACAAGCTGGAATCAACATTGCTGGGAGAAATATCAATAACCCAACTTGTGCAGATGACACCACCTTTATGTGAATGTGAAGAAAAACTAAAGAGCTTATTGATGAAAATGAAAGAGGAGAGTGAAAAAGTTGGCTTAAAGCTCAACATTCAGAAAATGAAGATCATGGTATCTGGTCCCATCACTTCATGGGAAATAGATAGGGAAACAGTGGAAACAGTGTCAGACTTTATTTTGAGGGGCTTCCCTGGTGGCTCAGACGGTAAAGCATCTGCCCGAAATGCGGGAGACCCAGGTTTGATTCCTGGGTCAGGAAGATCCCTTGGAGAAAGAAATGGCAATCCACTCCAGCACTCTTGCCTGGAAAATCTCATGGACAGAGGGGCCTGATAGGCTATATAGTCCATGGGGTCGCAAAGAGTCGGACACGACTGGCACCACTGCTTGGCAAAACCACTGCAGATGGTGATTTCAGCCATTAAATGAAAAGACACTTGCTCCTTGGAAGAAAAGTTATGACTAACCTAGATAGTATATTCAAAAGCAAAGACATTATTTGCCAATAAAAGTCTGTCTAGTCAAGGCTATGGTTTTTCCAGTAGTCATGTATGGATGTGAGAGTTGGACCATAAAGAAAGCTGAGCGCTGAAGAATTGACGCTTTTGAACTGTGGTGTTGGAGAAGACTCTTGAGAGTCCTTTGGACTGCAAGGAGATCCAACCAGTCCTTCCTTAAGGAAATCAGTCCTGAATATTCATTGGAAGGACTGTTGCTGGATCTGAAACTCCAATACGTTGGCCACTTGATTCAAAGAAATGACTCATTTGAAAAGACGCTGATACTGGGAAAGAATCTAGGTGGGAGGAGAAGGGGATGATAGAGGATGAGATGGTTGGATGGCATCACTGACTCCTTGGACATGAGTTTGGGGAAACTCTGGGAGTTGGTGATGGACAGGGAGACTTAATGTGCTACAGTCCATGGGGTCACAAAGAGTCAGACACAACTGAGTAACTGAACTGACTGAACCAATCCAGGGAAATTTACTTTTATGGAAATAAATAAATATATTGTTTGCAAGGTATTTTTCAGTCCCCCCTTTTTGTTTCTTTCCCTGTAATCACTCTTTTGGGTAAACAAAGTCTAACCCAAGTCTCTGCTAGAGATACACCTTCAAGACTCAGTCTAGGTTCGATGCAGGATACAGGATGCTTGGGGCTGTTGCACTGGGATGACCCAGAGGGATGGTATGGGGAGGGACGTGGGAAGTGTGTTCAGGATTGGGAACATGTGTACATCTGTGGCGGATTCATGTTGATGTATGGCAAAACCATTACAATATTGTAAAGTTAAAAAAAAAAAAGACTCAGTGTGTCCATAAAATTGAATGTATCTAAAGTAATCTGCCTACATGTCTCATTTACATGCATGTAGCAGAGATGAGCATAAACCTTTCCTTCCCTTCTCAGATATATCAATGAAACTAAGATGCAAAGCAGAACAGCAAGGTGCCGAGAGATTAGATGCTGTGTCCCACTTCAGAAGCTACCTAGGCATTCTTTTCTTTGTTCTGTCAGTTTTAGTTATTGGTCCACATCTCCTGGAATCCAGGATGCTTCTTCTAAAGCTCTTCTTCCAACATACACCAATACATATTCCCCACGCTAAAGTGGAATTGCTAAGTTAATAATTTGTTTCATGGAAATTTCAATTGGGAAATGTAAATTGTGCTTTCACAAGAAATACATACACACAAATTATAGAAAACTCATTTATAATTAAAACTGTGCTGAGTGGAAGGCTGAATTTACAGTTTAATAAATCACTTGGTGCTAGCAAGTTATTTAACTACTCTTGTTCAAACAAAGAAGTTGCTATAGGATGTCAATTAAGTTCAAACCCAAAGTCATTATTTGGCTAAAACATTTATTAAAAATTGGATGTCCTATATATTTAACATGATTTTCCATACCATTGCAGTGCATTTATTCTCCTTCAAAAGGAAGAGAGACTTTGAATTAAACTAAGGGTATTGGGAACACAAATGATCTTTAGCAAAACCAGGTTACACCAGTTAATGGATATATATTTGGGAAACAGGAACTGTAACATGACAGTTTAATCTATCTAAATCTATAAATCTGTTGCTTTCTCTTTGACGTTGTAGAAAGGGAAACCAATGACTGAGAGTGTAATGTAATGTACATGGTGTTCCCACAATATTCCTTGGTATCATGTTTAAGTTAGACTATCACTCTGACATCTGAGAATCCACCTACTTATCATGTCAGGGAGCTATTGAAAGAATCTGTGTTTGTATATCTGTGAAGCATCGTACAACTTTTCTGTCTCAAGATGCAGGATAATTTTCACTCTTCTCTGGAAACTCAGTGCTGTGGTAAACTGAACAGTGAGTTCAGGTCCAACAGTGACTCTTTTAAATTTGGTGGTATATAACAAATCAAAGCTTAATCCATGAGCTTTCACTTTTTTCTCATCTTTTAATTTCTTTCATATCCCACACAAAAATGAGTGTATAGTTACCACGATCAAGCAACATGCAGCTTAAGGCAGGCAGAATTTAAACAAATATTTAATCAAATAAAAATCTAACTGCCCAATCTATTGTTAGTATTCTATATTTCCCCTCTCTTTTTAGTTTATTTCTTTTCTTGTTTTTTAGTCTCATACACACCTGCCCTATAGAATGGAGAATCTAATGGAGCGTCTGTTCACAAAATGATTTCTTTATATTTTAGTAGCCTTGGCTGACACACTTAAGTATTTCTACCAAGTGTTTATTGTTCCAATATCCATCTAGGTAGAGGCTGGATTCTCCTTAGTTAGATCTAATCTCTTCCTCTTTCCTTTTTCCTTGGAAAAAGAGGGTAAACAATGAGAAAGTCAAGGCACTCCAAAGACTAATTTTTTTGGCTGGGTAGAATATTTTGAACATTAATTCATTCATATATTGATTTATATGTTATTCACAAGTATTTATGAAAAGATCACCATTTTTAGGCACTTTTGTAAGCATATATAAAGTAAGCAAATATCTTACTTATTTGGGATAGTGACAGTGGGATGAAACAGACAATATACACACAAATTTTTTTAATTTATTTTTTAAATGGAGGAAAATTACAATGTTGTATTGTTTTTTGCCATTCAGCAATGCAAATCAGCCATAATTATACACACATCACCTCCCTCTTGAGCCTCCCTCCCCTCCATCCTTCTCACCCCTCTAGGTCATCACAGAGCACCAGGCTGGGCTCCCTGTGTCGTATAGCAACCAGCTCTCTATGTTACACATAATATTCTATATATGTCAATCCTACTTTCTCCATTCATCCCACTCTTTCCTTCTCCTATTGTGTCCACAGGTCTGTTTTCTATATCTGTGTGTCCATTTCTTCCTGCAAATAGATTGATAAATATTCTGTCATAGCATTAATATACTGTATTTATTTTTCTATTTTTGACTTCACCCTGTATAACAGGTTCTAGGTTCACCCACCTCATTAGAACTAACTCAAATTTATTCTTTTTTATGGCTAAGTAATACCCCATTGTGTATAAGCACCACATCTTCTTTATCCATTCATCTATTGATGAACATCTAGGTTGCTTCCATGTACAAACCACTATAAATAGTGCTCCTATGAACATTGAGGTCTGTGTATTTTTTTCAGTAATGGTTTTCTCAGGTTATATGCCCAGTAGTGGGATTGCTGGGTCCTATGGTAGCTTTATTCCTAGTTTTTTAAGGGATCTCCGCAGTGTTCTCCACAGAGGCTACATCAATATACATTCCAACCAACAGTGCAAGAGGATTTTCTTTTCTCCACATCCTCTCTGCCATTTAACGTTTGTAGACTTTTTGATGATGGTCACTCTGACTGGTGTGAAAAGATCAAACCATTTTTAAAAAGTATATTTTAAAAGGCCACCTTACTTGCCGCCTGAGAAACCTGGATGCATATCAAGAAGCAACAGTTAGAACCAGATATAGAAAAACTGACTGGTTCAAAATCTGGAAAGGAGTACACTAAGGCTGCATGTGGTTATCCTGCTTATTCAACTAACATGCAGAGTACATCATGTGCAATGCCAGGCTGGATGAAGCTCAAGCTATAATAATGATTGCCAAGAGAAATATCAATAACCTCAGATATGCAGGTGGCACCACCCTTGTGGCAGAAAGCCAAGAGGAATTAAAGAACCTCTTGATGAAGGTGAAAGAGGAGAGTGAAAAAGCTGACTTAAATGTCAACATTTTTAAAATGTTGACATTTAAAAAGTCAACATCCAAAAAATAAAGATCATGGCATCCAGTCCCATCACTTCATGGTAAATAGATGGGGAAAGATTAAAACCATGACAGACTTTATTTTGGGGGGCTCCAAAATCACTGTAAATGGTGACTGCAGCCATGAAATTAAAAGATGCTTACTCCTTGGAGGAAAAGCTATGACAAACCTAGACAGAATATTAAAAAGCAGAGACATTACTTTGCCAACAATGGTCTGTATAGTCAAAGCTATGGCTTTTCCAAGATTCATGTATGGTTGTGGACTTCCCTGATGGGAATCTGCCTGCAATGAAGGAGATGCAGGTTCAATCCCTGGGTTGGGAAGATCCCCTAGAGAAGAAAATAACTACCCACTCTCGTAATCTTGCCTGGAAAATTCTATGGACAGAGTAGCTGAGTGGGCTACAATCTATGGTCAGACACAACTGAGGGACTAATATGTATGAATGTGAGAGCTGGACCATAAAGAAGACTTAGAGCCAAAGAACTGATGCTTTCAAATTGTGGTTCTGGATAAGACTCTTGAGAGTCCCTTGGAGAGCAAAGAGATCAGTCAGTCTTAAAGGAAATCAACCCTGAATATTCATTGGAAGGGCTGATGCTGAAGCTGAAGCTCCAATATTTTGACCACCTGATGAAAAGAGCTGACTCATTGGAAAAGACCCTAATTCTGGGAAAGATTGAGGACAGGAGAAGAAGGGGGTGGCAGAAGATGAGATGGTTGGATGGCATCACTGACTCAACGGACATGAGTTTGAGCAAACTCTGGGAGATAGTGAAGAGCAGAGAAGCCTGATGTGCTGTAGTCCACGTGGTCACAAAGAGTTGGACACAACTGTGTGACTGAACAACAGCAACAATGAAAAGTGGTGTGGAGAAAATGAAACATCAGAAGTGAACAGTAAGTGATAAAAGCTACTTTTTTATATATGGAGGTGACATTGAAACAGAGACCTGTATAATAATATGTAGTATAGGGAGAAGCCACAGAATGCTGGTGGAAGAATGATCTGTCAGAGGGAAAATGCTGAGATGGATACATGCTTTGTGTGTGTTTATATGGAACAGTGTTGCTGAAACAGAGTGAGAAAGAAAAAACAGTGGTAGCATATGCGAACGAAGAAGTAACCAGGAGTAATGAAAGGATAATGAACTTTGTCAGATGCTTTTTCTGCATCTATTGAGCTGATCATGTGGCTTTTATCCTTCATTCTGTTAAGGTGGTGTATCACATTAGTTGATATACTTTTATTAAACCTAAGGTGAATCATACCTGATCATTGTGTATAAGCTTCCTGACATGTTAAATCACTTTGTTAGCATTTTATTGAGAATTTTTGCATCTAGGTTTATCAGAATGAATGGCCTATAATTTTCTTTTAGATTGTTCTTTTATTTTTCTAGTTCCTTGAAGTATAGATTGTTTATCTGAGATCCCTCTTCTTCTTTAACATAGGTATTTATCACTAAAGTCTCCCCTCCTCTAAGTGTAATGGAAAGTCATCAAAAGGTTTTGAGCATTTTAAAAGGTTTAATCTGCTATATGGTGCCTAGATCGGAAGCTGGCAAGAGTGCAGTCAAGGCATCAAAGACTGCTGTAGAATAAAGGCATTCATGAAGCCTCCCTAACACTGAGACCTTCCTGAAATAGAGCCCTGTTCGTGTTTACCCTCTGCTCTACTTCCCAGATCTTGTTTTGCATTCCACTTTTTAGATGTGAACAAACAACACATCTTCTCTCCAAAACTCCACACAGGAGCCACTTTTCTGATGGCTATGAGAAAGAAAGCTGTGCAGGCGAATGAAATATTTTTTTTCGTGGGTTACTTTTGAGTTTGGTTTTTTAATCTCAGCAATAGTAACATCTGGGATGGGATAATTCTTCGTTTGGGGGGGACTATCCTTTGCTCTTTAGGATTTATCAGCCCCTTGGCTTCTATATACTAGACACCAGCAGCACCTCTTAAATTGTGATCAAGTTGTTTCAGATCTTGCCAAATTTGCCCCCTGGGGGCCAAATCTCCTCCCCAGTTGAGGACTGCCAATTCATACATTTTACAGAGAAAACCAGTTTTATTTCTAAAATATTAATCAAAATATTGGCTAACATTGTAAATATAAATTATAATCTTTTTTTTCTTTCCAGAGGTTTAATATATATATTTTTGCCTAATAAATTTTAAAGTGTTACATAGCTTATACCTTTGCCTATTAATTACCTATTTAACAGGTAATTAAATAAACCTCATTCAACATGTATTGCTAATTTTATGTATTAGGATGGGGAATACACAGATTTTCTCAGACATAAATTCCATGTTAATAGCAGTTCATGTTTGGGTGATATAACCCTTTACTGATGAGATGGTTATGTTTCTACAGAGAGTTTTGTCTAATAAATGAAAAAAAATTAGGGTTCTTTGTTTTAATATACCATATCTCTTTTTTGAAAGACATTTATGCACTATATGCTAACAGTATTTGATGTATTCTTATAATACCTTTTTGAGTTAAAATGCTCACATTCTTGTTATCTGAATTTACCTTGGTTTTAAAGTAGATTCTACAGAGTAAGCCAAAATTAATTGGTAAGATGGTACAGAAAAACCCAAACTAACTTTTTGGCCAACCCAATACATTAACTGAGCAGTCACATCAAGAATCAACAATCATATTTTGACACATTACAGCTTAGAAATACAGTGCATGTTCATTCTATATTCATCATTCAAATGTGAATTGTGTCACCTGGAGTTATACTACATGCTGGGATACAGAAGAGATAGTACAGTATAAATTTTGCCCTTAGTAAGCTTAAACTGAAACTTGAGGGATTCTGTCAAAAAGCACAGAGAGCAAAACCACAACAACCTGTGTCCTAGGATTATAATTGTGAGATAACATATGCTGAGAACCTGCGGCTTGTCCAATCAGCATTGTCTTTCAGGGAAAGTAAATCTTACTTATTCTAGGTTCAGTTCAGTCCAGTTCAGTTCAGTCGCTCAGTAGTGTCCGACTTTTGCGACCCCATGAATCACGGCACACCAGGCCTCCCTGTCCATCACCAACTCCTGGAGTTCACTCAGACTCACGTCCATTGAGTCAGTGATGCCATCCAGCCATCTCATCCTCTGTCATCCCCTTCTCCTCCTGCCCCCAATCCCTCCCAGCATGAGAGTCTTTTCCAGTGAGTCAACTCTTTACATGAGGTGGCCAAAGTATTGGAGTTTCAGCTTTAGCATCATTCCTTCCAAAGAAATCCCAAGGTTGATCTCCTTCAGAATGGACTGGTTGGATCTCCTTGCAGTCCAAGGGACTCTCAAGAGTCTTCTCCAACACTACAGTTCAAAAGCATCAATTCTTCGGCACTCAGCCTTCTTCACAGTCCAACTCTCAGATCCATACACAACCAGGGGAAAAACCATAACCTTGACTAGACGGACCTTAGTCGGCAAAGTAATGTCTCTGCTTTTGCATATACTATCTAGGTTGATCTCATGAATTATGGAAAAGTTAAGACTTGAGTTAAACTTTGAAGAATGGGCAGAGAGTGAGGGATTATATGAGCAAAATTATGGCAGAGGTAAAGTATAAGCAAGGTTTGGTTTATGAATAATCTAGACATTATAGCAGTGGGAATCTAAAATGTCTTTTTGGTAGTCCTTTTTATAAATGCCTTAAGCAAGGACGCATTTTTTTGTGTGTAAAGTGGGATAACCATTGAAAATTTAGTTAAACACAACTTTACATAAGAATGTCAACATTAGAGACACTGTTTTTGATAACACTATCTCCAGTCAGCAGATGATAAAATATTAACACATCTAATAGCATCATTGTCACATCTGATTGGTGTATTTAATCATTTTTTTTTTTTGGATTAGGTGGAAATCAGAAGACTCTTGTTGGGACTGGTTGGAGACATCTCAACAGGACATAGGATATGAAAAGGGGACTCAAGATCTTAAGAGTGAGTCCATGGAAGCTCTACAGACGCAGCTGCTAGAGGAAAAAGTTCAATGAATGAAGAGGGTACAGAGTCAAATACACACTTGCCAACAGCATTTCAGAACAATATGTTTTTAGTCTACAGAGATCATCTAGTTGGATAAAATGTTTCTGTAATAAATGCTATTACAGGAATATAAAAGCAGAATAATGAGTCCATAGCGTAAACTATCTGTTTCCAAATTGGAATTCAGTTCCTGAGATATTGAAAAATGAAAAATAATGGCATGTGCTGAGGTGAAAAAGCAGCCTATTTAAAAATCATATGCAAATCAGTCTTAGAATTTATTCATAAAAAGATGTCTGAGCTTATCAAATTGCCTTCAACTCCTTTAACATTTCTCAATGTTTATGAAGATGATGAATTTTGATTGTGAGTCCTAACATCAAAAAACTTAAAATAACTGGACAAATAGCATGATGGTCATTTCCATTTTTAATATAGTTCTAATTTTAATTTTGGTAGGTTTTTAACCAGTGTGTGTATTGTTGAC
>SJYC01041553.1:0-14914 GCA_006408675.1 Madoqua kirkii | reverse complement strand
AAGGAAGAGTTATTTATCATTTGAATCTAGAATTGATTAAGGATGCCATTGATGCATACTATTTGCTTGCAGTTGTTTGTGCTTGTAACTAATTTCACTAATTTGTTGATTCATTTTGAGTAAGATTGATTTTTAACAGACACACAGTCACAAATTACCCTGAATGAAATTAATATAAATTGAGTTTGCCAGCCTTATTAGAGAGAAATTATTCTAATATAAAAGAGAAGGAAGTCTGTTTTAAACTGTAACTAAGACTATTCTAATTGATGACAGGTGTTGTGTTAATAGATAGTAAAAAATAACCCTGTGCATCAGACATGTTTTCTCACCAGCTGATGTTAAGCACAAAGTTTTCTCTCATTTTTTTAAAATGGGTTTCTACTACAAATAAGTTGTATTCAACATCAAACTGCTTAAGCTACTTGCATTGTTTCAAAAGCAACAAAGAATGGGGGACTTGGGCAAAGGTCATTCTTTACAAAACAATGCAAATACGTAAATGCTTAATAGCATTGCTGTCAATCTAGTCCTGATTTTATAGAATACTTTATTTAAGAGCTCTCTTCTATATTTAATATTTTCATTGAGTAGCTAATCTTATAAAGCATCTCTTTTGTTTATTTTTAATCATTTACCTAAGACCCAGAGGACCACAGCTAGGAATTGATAAGGTGGACATCTAACTAGAATAATTTAAGATTTTCCTCTTCTTTTGCATCCTATTCTCAAATGAATGCAGATTCAATGACCTGAGCTCTGAACCTGTCTGTCATCAGAATTCCCGGTTAAAATGCAAATTCACCTGATAAACAGAATGGCTCTACTCTATTAATCATGGAAAATCTGATTAAATATAGAGAACAAACATACAAGAAGAGGAACACAGAACCGGGGCACTTATTTACAATAGAATGGATAAAGATAAGATTTCAGGGATATGTTAATATGTCAGTCAAGGGACAGTATGAAAGTCTCAAAGTGGGGAAAAATGCTCTGAAAAAAAAATCTCATTTATTAACTGTTTTTTAAAAAGGTAAATCTGGAGTACCATGACTAGAATTTGTGAGATATTTATAATAACTCTTGATTAATTTCTTCTAAAGCTAGGAATTGCTGATGATTCTGACCACTTAATTTCTTGTCAGTTGAAGTTTGTGGGGTTTTTTTTTTCCCCTCTCTCTAGATATTTGGTAAAAGTAACTTTTCTCAGGAGACCCTTAGTGACTATTCAATTTCTTTTTCAATTTGTTTAATAAAGATCCTACTTATACAGAACTCTCTTGTTTGTTAAGTATAATATCCTCCTGCCATGTGTTTAAGAGAAGGCAATGGCAACCCACTCCAGTACTCTTGCCTGGAAAATCCCATGGACGGAGGAGCCTGGTAGGCTACGGTCCACGGGGTCTCACAGAGTTCAACATGACTGAAGCGACTTAGCAGCAGCAGCTGCAGCCGTGTGTTTAGCTCTTAATATGGTTGTAATCAGATATTTGTTAAATTGAAAATTCATATTAGTCAATAATATCAGATTGTAAGAGACAGAGCTCAAGTGCTTCAGGATAAGCAATAACTTCCTACTTCATCTCTAATAGCTCAGTATATTCAATGAGGTGATGATGTCTTTCTGTACATACTTAAGGAATAACCAAATACCACATAGGTAGTAATTTTCTAAGTATTCTTTTTAAAAATATAACATCTGGATGACTGATATTTCATTAAAAACCAAGGCATAAGTATACTAGTAAAATCTCCTAAAGAATATCTATTATGTCAAATATAGTCCTACTGTATTCCAGTTCTGGCATAAACCTTAGGGACAGTGGTTCTCTAATTAGCAACATAAAATTTTTGGATAGGCCAAAAAAGTTCATTCGGGTTTTGCACATCATGGAAAAATCTGGATGAACATTTTGGCCACCTCAATAGATGCTTTACAAAAATACTAATACCTGAACCTTTCACCAGACAAATCCAATGAGATTCTGTGGAGATGGAGGTTGGTCATCTCTGCTTTCAAAAAGCCCCCAGGATCTTCTTATGCACAATGGACCTCAAAACCACCACAAATAGAATGACAAGGAAGGAGGGATATTATAGATTTTCTCAAATTGCTTTTATTTATAATTTGCCAGTTTCAAACTCTCTCAAAATACATTCAGATAAGTAGAATGGCAATTTAGCATCATATTTGCAGGGACACCCATCAATTTGCCTTTAGGGAAATGTATAGTCTTTAATTGCTGTTGTTCAGTTCAGTCATGTCCCAGTTTTTGTGACTTCATGGACAGCAGCATGCCAGGCTTCTTATCCTTCACCATCTCCTCGAGCTTGCTCAAACTCATGTCCATCGATTTGGTGATGGCATCCAACCATCCCATTCTCTGTTGTCCCCTTCTCCTGTTTCAGTCTTTCCCAGAATCAGAGTCTTTTCCAATGAGCTGGTTCTTTGCATCAAGTAGCCAAAGTATTGGCACTTCAGCTTTTGCATCAGTCCTTCCAATGAATATTCAGGCCTCATTTCCTTTAGCATTGGCTGCTTTGATCTCCTTGCAGTCCAAGGTACTCTGGAGAGTCTTCTCCAACAATGCAGTTCAAAAGCATCAGTTCTTTGATGCTCAGTCTTCTTTTTGGTTCACGCTCACATCCAAACATGACTACTGGGAAACCATAGCTTTGGCTACATGGACTTTGTTGGCAAAGTAATGTCTCTACTTTTTAATATGCTGTCTAAGTTTGTCATAGCTTTTCTTTAGCAAGTGTCTTTTAATTTCATGGCTGCAATCACCATCTGCTGTGATTTTGGAGCCCAAGAAAATAAAGTCTCTTACTGTTTCCATTTTTCCCCATATATTTGCCATAAAGTGATGGGACTAGATGCCATAATCTTCACTTTTGGGGGTGTTGAAATTTGAGCCAGCTTTTTCACTCTTCTCTTTCACTTTCATCAAGAGGCTCTTTAGTTTCTCTTTGCTTTCTGCTATAAGGGTGGTGTCATTTGTGTATCTGAGGTTATTGATATTTCTCCTGGCAATCCTGATTCCAGCTTTTGTTTCATCCAGCCTAGCATTCCACATAATGTACTCTGCATTTAAGTTAAATAAGTAGGATGACAATATACAGTTTTGAAGTACTCCTTTCCCAATTTGGAACCAATCTGTTATTCCATGTCCAGTTCTAACTGTTGCTTCTTGACCTGCATAAAGGTTTATCAGGAGGCAGGTAAGGTGGTCTGGTATACCCATCTCTTTAAGGATGTTCCATAGTTTGTTGTGACCCACACAGTCAAAGGCTTTAGCATAGTCAATGAAGCAGAAGTAGATTTTTTCTGAGACGCTTTTGCTTTTTCGATGATTCAATGGATGTTGACAATTTGATCTCTGGTTCCTCCACCATTTCTAATTCCAAGTTGAACATCTGGAAGTTCTCAGTTCACATACTGTTGAAGCCTAGCCTAGAGAATTTTGGGATATACTTTGCTAGCATGTGAAATGAGTGTCATTATGTGGTAGTCTGAGCATTCTTTGGCATTGCCCTTCTTTAGGTTCATATGAAAACAGACCTTTTCCAGTCATGGCCACTGCTGAGCTCTCCAATTTCCTGGCATATTGAGTGCAGCACTTTAATAGCATCATTTTAAGAATTTGAAATAGCTCAACTGGAATTCTATCACTTCCACTAGTTTTGTTCATTGTGATGCTTCCTAAGGCCCGCTTGATTTCACACTCCAAGATATCTGGCTCTGGGTTAGTGATCACACCATCATGGTTATCTGGATCTCTTTTATATAGTTCTGTGTATTCTTGCCACCTCTTCTTAATATTTTCTACTTCTGTTATGTCCATACTGTTTCTGTCCTTTATTGTGCCCATCTTTGCATGAAATGTTCCCTTGGTATATCTAATTTTCTTGAAGAGAGCTCTAGTCTTTCCCATTCTATTGTTTTCCTCTATTTCTTTGCATTGATCATTTACTAAGGCTTTCTTATCTTTCCTTGCTGTTCTTTGGAACTCTGCATTCATATGGGTATACCTTTGCTTTTCTCTTTGCCTTTCACTTCCCTTCTTTTCTCAGCTATTTGTAAGGCCTCCTCAGACAACCATTTTGCCTTTTTGCATTTCTTTTCTTGGGAACGGTTTTGTTCACAGCCTCCTGTACAATGTCATAAACCTCCATCCATAGTTTCTCAGGCACTCTGTCTATCAGATCTGATCCCTTGAATCTATTTGTCACTTTAACTGTGTAAATCATAAGGGATTTAATTTAGGTCATAGCTGAATGGCCTAATGTGTCTCCCTACTTTCTTCAATTTAAGTCTGAATTTTACAATAAGGAGTTCATTATCTGAGCCACAGTCAACTTCTGGTCTTGTTTTTGCTGACTATATAGAGTTTCTCCATCTTCAACTGCAAGGAACATAATCAATCTGATTTTGGTATTGACCATCTGGTGATGTCCATGTGTACAGTCTTTTGTGTTGTTGGAAGAAATGTTTGCTATGCCCAGTATGTTTTCTTGGCAAAACTCTGTTAGCCTTTGCCCTGCTTCATTTTGTACACTAAGGCCAAACTTGCCTAGATCATAACAGTATTCTGTGAATAAGAATCAGAAAGTATTAATATATTCTTAAATATGAACTTGACCTGATTAAATGCTCAATTATATATAAAATTAAGAAAAAAATCCTGACTGTTTTGCCACTAATAGGAATTCTATAGGGAAAATTCTATAATTTTTCTACTGTTCGGATATGTTAGAACCTTGAACTTAAAGACAAGTCAGTAATTAACATATCTAAAATTTGGTGATAAAATGTGAATATAGTTTATTTCATTCTTAAATGGGAAAGTAATATTTTAAAATTGATGTTGTAGAGGACCATAGTCTAGAAGACATTTTTTCATACAAAAATTCAACTAAATTAATCAAACATTCACTGAAAAATTTATGATATAGTCTTTTAACTAGAATCAATGAATTTCAAAGAGCTAAAGGGCTCAGAATAATCAAGAAACATAGTATCTGTTCTGTTCAGTCATTCAATCATGTCCAACTCTTTGCAACCCCATGGACTGCAGCATGCCAATCTTCCCTGTCCATCACCAACTCCTGGAGCATACTCATACTCATGTCCATAGCATCGGTGATGCCATCCAACCATCTCATCCTCTGTTGTCCCCTTCTTCTCCCTTTCCCAGCATCAGGGTCTTTTCCAATGAGTCAGTTCTTTGCATAGTATACTTAATAAAAAAATAAACACACACACAGATATGCTTTCTAAAAGATTGATAAGCCAAGTTTTGGGGGGAGTGGGAAAAGAGTAAAAAGAATAATTGTTTGTACCTGAAATTTAAAACATTTGAGTTTTTATGTGAACATTAACAAGAATTTTATCATGTGGCAAAATTACTGTATTATTTGAAGGAGTGGGTGATAAGAGAATTCCCAGACAAAGGCTGTCCAAAAATTCTTTAGACTGGCAAAATTTATTTAGAAACAGTAATAAAACATAGATGGAATAGTGACTATATCAGATGAGTGGTTGGAGCATTTTTTCCCCTCCCACCTTCCCTCCTTTGCCTTCTTCTTGCTTCCTGTTTTACTTTATATATGATAATTTACTTTGAAATATTTTACTATAAACATTGTAGCAGAAATATGCATTGGAGCGTGTGGTAGAGTATCAGTTTATATTTTAAGGCCATTGATTTAGTATTTGGGATACTCCAATCAAGACTGCACAGTTTGGAGACATTTAAAGAGAAGGACCAAAATCTCTATCAAGGAGTTTATTAATTAACATCAAATACATTAGAAAAAAAAATTGATGATAGTGAGTGTTGTTTAAAATATATGGTTGGGTAGCAGTTTTGTACCAATGCCACACTTCCATATAAAGCTTACAAATCAGGCAAATTCTAGTCCTCACAGATGACTCTTGCCTGCCTCAGATAAAAAGACTTCTACTAGAGATTATTTTTGTCTGACTCAGACTGAACCTCTGAGGCAAGGGGCTTATCTGAACAGGAAGTAGAGTTTTCCAGACCTTATCGAAACAGATGCTATTTGCATAATATTTTGCATGCTTGCTAATAAATATTTGTGATTTCACAGTATTTGGTCTAACCCTTGTTTGCATTGCCTCTTATCTGTTGGCAGGCTTAGTTTGGGGATGAAGGTTGAACTTTGAAGTCAGCGACACTGACTTAAAAAGAGACTGTCCGGCGTGGCTTAGGCCAGTCATGACCCTTTTTTTTCTTCCTTTCTACTTTCCTCATTATTTATGTCCTTCCTTCCCTTTCTCCTCCAATGTTCATTATTTATTTACTTTAAATTGAAAGATGATTGCATTATGCTGTTCTGTTAGTTTCTTATGTACAACAACATAAACCAGCTATAAGTATACATATATTCCCTCCTTCTTGAGCCTCCCTTCCAAACCCCATCCAACCTCCCGACCCCATCTAGGTGATCACATAGCACCAAGCTGAGCTCCTTGGTTAAACAGCAGCTTCTCACTCGCTATATATTGTACACATGGCAGTATATACATGTCAGTGCTACTCTCTCATGATTTATTTAGAGGGTTTGCTATCTCCCCAGCACTGTGCCAGGCATTAAGTAAAACATTATTCATAATTTATATTTTCACCCAGCATACAAGACACAATGATTCCTTGCACGGCACAAAGTTCACCATGGTTAAGAAACTTCTGTGCCTCCTTGACGTTTTGTTTTTCAGTGATATGCTTGAAATTCCCATGGCTACTCTTTGGAATATCTGACCTGACATTATATGATTTTCTACCATTTTTGGTTGTGACTTCCACATGATGAATGAAAATTAGAAATTGGTAACTGGCAGATAGATAGTATTTGCCTTCTTTAGTTTGAGATATTTAGGTCCACCTTGTTATGATAATTCAGAGTATTCACACCAGGATTTATTCAGCAGTGGGGCAGTCTAGGAAGACAAGTCAGCGAGTCAGGTTAACTGGCCAAAAGAGTCAATAAGCCAAGGCAGGCAAGCTATAGGAATTAGCAATCTGGGGTCCAGAAAAGTGAAAGGATCAGAGTCCAAAGGACCTAGACTGGGAAATTATGTGGTGGCAGTGAGGTGACAAGTCTAAGTCAAAATTGCTGGTTCATAAGAGACCAAGCCCTACTCCCTACTCCAGGCCCTGTGAGGCTATGACCAATCACTTGAGCAGCTGCTGAAAGTGAGCCAAACCCTCTGTGCAGGAAATTCCCCATGCAGACTGTTCACAGTGTGGATGATGGCTGACTTGGTCTATAGCTCATAAAGGCAGAAACTATGTGTGCTTTATTTTTTCAATGGATCCTCAAAATATTCAAATGTGTTTATTCCATGCTAGTGGATAATAGTAAAGGAGTCTCCAATTCTTAAACCAGAGACATCTTGTTTGAGGTGTTGCTTACTATTTTAATGTTTTATATTTTCTTATTACTATGGACTTTTATAAGCATGTTACATTTAGGTGATTGTATGATTAATTCAATTCAATGGCTTGAGTAGGTACTTCATTGTCCAGTCTGTGCTACAGTGTTTGTGTGTTGCCCTGGCAATGAGGTTGCTTGTTTAATTTGGCCATTGTGCTCTCTTGGAAAGGCATCAGGCTAAAAAAAGCAAAATAGAAAGGAATTATGGAATTTTGTACCTGTATTTAAAATCTGAACACCTTTCTACTCTATATGGAAAGTCACTTTAGTCATGTCCAATTCTTTGCAACACTATGGATCATAGCCACCAGACTCCACTATACATAGGATTCTCAGGCAAGAATATTTGCCATTTCCTTCTCCAGGAGAGCCTCCCAACCCAGGAATCAAACTCATGTCTCTTAAATCTCGTGTGTTAACAGCCAGATTCTTCACCAGTAGTGCCACCTGGAAAGATCTTTCCTATGTATGGGAACCTTTAATTCTTACATTGTATTGATACTAAGGCCACTGCACCTGCTATCTGCTTTTCTTTCCATATTATTTGCTGCCTTTGATCTACTAAAACATCTCATCTTATCCATATTTACTTTTTGCTTTAAAATATCCTCTAAAATAAGTAATAGTAGAACCTATTGACTGTGAAAATATTTTTTGATATCTTATTTTAGAAGTTATCACCTAAAATTATGTAATACACATGGCTAATCATCATGGTACCTGTTTGATTAAGCAAAAATGATACATATGTAAACAAGGAGAGGAAAAATATAACTGGACTTTTACAAGCACCTGTTCTTGTAACTCTTTTTAGTATATATGTCAACATTCTTACAAAGGGTATTTTTCAGGTATACTAACTACTTCAACGTCACTCTTTACTAACTGATCTCAACAGCCAGGAGAATCTCATCAATTATGATCACAACCATAAATTCTTCTGCATTTGAATCAAGGGATGTATTACTAGAAGAGCCAGATTAAAAAGACATTAGGTGTCTCACAAGAATGAGTTTTGAAGAGGAGTCAACATGCCAAGTAAGTACAGTTCATTATAACTAATTGTGCTGAGAAATTATAGGGAAGACAAACAGTATGGCTTGAATGTATCATGAATAATAATTCATCACCTAGTTCTCTAAGTGACAACTCATCAGCCCCTCTCTCACAGGTTTAGAGCTGAAGTTTTTAATCAAAATTTGAGAATGATCCTTACCAGAGAGACACTAAGATATAAAAACAGACTTTAAAAACTAGTAGAAATGTATTTTTCTTCAGATTCAGGAGGGTGTATATTAATCAATCCATCATCTTACTTCAAAGTTTATTAAGATCACCTTTACATCAGACATGTCTTTCTTTTCAAAGAATAAATATATTTTATAATAAAAACACATGGACAGAAATATTAGTCAGGCTGAAATCAAGCCAAAAAAGTATTCTTTACGTTGATCTATTTCAGTTTTATTTAAACCAGTTATACATAGTCTGAAGTAGCTTAAATTTCCAACTGCCACTTTTACAAAGTTGTTGAATCAGCTAACCCAGAATTTTTTTTACTAAATTACATAAGTAATCCCAATCTCTATAATTTTGAATCTTCTTCTATGTGACTAATAACTACAAAATAAAAACAGTCATTTTATTCAGTGGTTATCTACAATTATTTAGAACATTTGAATGTCATGAATTGAATGCCGTGCCCTTGTAAAATAAGGTCCCAAACCTGAGACGCTAACTCAGCACATTTTAGTAAGACTTGTCTGTGGGCTATATATACTACTAGAATGGAAGTATCCAAACCTCTGTATTAAGGATGTCAGCATTTCCAATAAAAATAGCCTGGGTAAGGAGTTTAACTTGATTCAATCATTCTATTGCTTCCAGTTAGAGTTGCTAATGCCTAAATACTAAAATATACGTATCCTAATGCTCTGATTTCCTCAATTAACGGACATATTTAAATACAGAATTTGGTTACCTGTGCTAGATACACATCCCCTCTCATTTCTACTTTGGCTTCTCTTTGGTAAAAATAACCAAACTTTATATCTTGAAAGTATAAGGCTTTTCTGTCTTATAGTAATTGTGTGTATGTGGATTTGGAAGTAATCCATATGAAAGATCATTTAAACAAAACTTACTTCAAACTTTGGAATTGCTTAGTAAAATACCACTTAGAAACAAAACCAAAACAAAAACTGGAGGAGATTTAACACTAGGGGGCAGTAAAAGCTTCTTCTAAATTTTTCGACCCCTTCTAGCTCAAGCTATAGCCTGGTTCTCATTCCCACTTTCTTATTTATCATCTTTAAGAGATAGTGTTCTCCTCTGTTGCCTGCCTTGATGGCTCACCCGGTAAAGAAACTGCCTGCTAGTGCAGAAGACCCAGGTTCAATCCCTAGGTCAGGAAGATCCCTTGGAGAAGGAAATGATCACTCCAGCATTCTGGTCTGGAAATTCTATGGACAAGGGAGTCTGGCTGGCTACATTCAATGGGGTCGCAGGACTAGCACAAAACTTAGCGACTAAGCCATTACCATTCTCCTCTATGGGGCTTCCCAGGTGGCTCAGTGGTAAGGAATCTGCCTGCCAAAGCAGCAGGCATAAGACACAAGTTTCATCGCTTAGTTCTCATTTTGGGGAAGATGCCTTGGAGAAGGAAATGGCAACCCACTCCAGCATCCTTGCCAGGGGAATCACATGGACAGAGCAGGCTGGTGGCCTCAGTTCACTGGGTCACAAAAGAGTTGGGACTGAGCGTCTGAGACACACAATAATGAGAGAGAAAATGCTATTCAGCATTTACTTTGTAAACAGCGCATCCAATGCACTTGGTTAGGATTTTCTGTTTTAATTTTCTTACCACAGCCCTAATGATGTTGAATCAGTCATTTTTTCTACTTTCTAGATTGGAAAAATGGGACATTGGAAGATTAAGTAACTTGCTCAATGATAAAATAGCTAATAAAAGTGGGAATAAGTCCAGAAGCCAGGCCTCCATGGTGCCAAAATTCCTTAATTTTGATTTATTATACACTGAGCATTTGGCTCATACCCACAGTCTGCTCCGATTTAAAATATCTTCTTATCTTCTACATGTCAGATCATACGTCCTGCTTTTGTTTCAGAAAATATAGTTGCCATTGTTAAAAAGAACCTATAAAGCCAGGAAAATGTTCAGTCGCTAAGTTGTGCCCAGCTCTTCGTGATCCCATGAGTTGCAGCACACCAGGCTTCCCTGTCCTTCACTATCTTCTAGAGTTTGCTCAAACTCATGTGGTCCACTGAGTCACTGATGCCATCCAGCCATCTCATCCTCTGTCCTCCCCTTCTTCTCCTGCCCTCAATCTTTCCCAGCATCAGGGTCTTTTCTAATGAGTCAGCTCTTCTGCAATGAGTCTGCTCTTCATGTCAGGTAGCCAAAGTATTGGAGCTTCAGCTTCAGTATCAGTCCTTCCAATGAATATTTAGGGTTAATTTCCTTAAGGATTGACTGGTTTGATCTCCTTGCTGTCAAAGGACTCTCAGAGTCTTTTCCAGCACCACAAATCAAAAGCATCAATTTTTCAGCGCTCAGCCTTCTTTATGGTCCAACTCTCACAGCCATACATGACTACTGGAAAAAACATAGCTTTGACTATATGAACCTCTGTTAGTAAAGTGATGTCTCTGCTTTTTAATATGCTGTCTAGGTTTGTCATCCTTTTCAGTGACTGATTAGACAAGAACTGGAGAGATAATTTGTATGTAATAAACACTTTCATGCACATGGGGGTTGTTTTGAAGTAACAAAAATTTTTGTTCAAATGATATAATTATAAAATTTGTTATTTGCACAAATGTCTTTTAATTTCCTGGCTACTGTCACCATCCATCACTGTTTCCACATTTTCCCCTTCTATTTGCCATGAAGTGGTGGGACCAGATGCCATGATCTTAATTTTTTGAATGCTGTGTTTTAAGCCAGTGTTTTCACTCTGCTCTTTCACCCTCATCAAGAGGCTCTTTAGTTCTTCTTCCCTGTCTACGATTAGAGTGGTATCATCTACATATCCGAGGTTGTTGATATTTCTCCTGGCAATTTTGATTCCAGCTTGTGAGTCTTCCAACTAGCATTTCATATGATATCCTCTGCATATAAGTTTAATAAGCAGGGGGACAATATACAGTCTTGATGTATTTTCTTTCCTGATTTTGATTCAGTCCTTTGTCCTATGTCTGGTTCTAACTGTTGCTTCTTGTCCTGCATACAGGAGGCTCAGGAAACAGTTAAGGTGGTCTGGTATTCCCATCACTGTAAGAATTTCCCACAGTTCATTTTCAGCCACACAGTCAAAGGCTTCATTGTGCAAATAACATATTTTATAATTATATCATTTGAACAAAAATTTTTGTTACTTCAAAACAACCCCCATGTGCATGAAAGTGTTTATTACATACAAATTATCTCTCCAGTTCTTGTCTAATCAGTCACTGAAAAGGATGAGAATATATGATGGGCCAAAAACTATAAGGGGTACAAATATAATATTATGCAGTACCACTTCCAATGTTGTCAAGAGATAATTGGTTAGAAACGTACATGTAACATAACAAAACTGGCCAAAAGGACAATGAATAATGCAGAGTTACCTTGCTTAGAATCTTCCTTTCCTCTGTATTTTTCCCTCTCTCCTAATCCAAGCACCACTGTTTTGTGATGATTTCTTGGCTGTCTCAGACACCGATCATGACCTCACTGCTGAATACTGCAGCTGCTGCTAAGTCACTTCAGTCGTGTCCGACTCTGTGTGACGCCATAGATGGCAGCCAATCAAGCTTCTCCATCCCTGGGATTCTCCAGGCAAGAACACTGGAGTGGGTTGCCATTTCCTTCTCCAACGCATGCATGCATGCTAAGTTGCTTCAGTCGTGTCCAACTATGTGTGACCCTATGGACAGCAGCCTACCAGGCTCCTCTGTCCATGCATTCTCCAGGCAAGACTACTGTAGTGGGTTGCCATTTCTTTCTCCATTGAAATTCTAAAATTGTTAATTTGATAGAGTCTTACATTAGATTCTGGATACCAAATCTTTCTCAGATATATGATTTTTAAATATTTTCTCTTATTTTTGGTGGTTGTTTTTTCCCACATTCTTGATGGTGCTCTTGATGTACAAGTTTTTTTTTTTAATTTTTTGTTGTACTGAAACTATGTGTGACCCTATGGACAGCAGCCTACCAGGCTCCTCTGTCCATGCATTCTCCAGGCAAGACTACTGTAGTGGGTTGCCATTTCTTTCTCCATTGAAATTCTAAAATTGTTAATTTGATAGAGTCTTACATTAGATTCTGGATACCAAATCTTTCTCAGATATATGATTTTTAAATATTTTCTCTTATTTTTGGTGGTTGTTTTTTCCCACATTCTTGATGGTGCTCTTGATGTACAAGTTTTTTTTTTTAATTTTTTGTTGTACTGGAGTCTATCCAATTATCAATAGTTTCAAATGGATAACAAAGGAACTCAGCTATACATATATATGTATCCATTCCCCCCAAAACTCCCCTCCCTCCCAGCCTGCCACATAGCACTGAGTAGAGTTCCCTGTGCTATAGGGTAGGCTCTTGTCGGTTAACCATTTAAACACAGCAGTGTGTACCTGTCCATCGTGAACTTCCTGACTATCACTTCCCTTCATCTTTCCTTTCAGTTCAGTTCAGTGGCTCAGTCTTGTCTGTGACCCCATGAGTTGCAGCAGGCCAGGTCTACCTGTCCATCACCAACTCCCGGAGTTTACGCAAACTCATGTCCATTGAGTTGGTGATGCAATCCAACCATCTCATCCTCTGTCATCCCCTTCTCCTCCAGACGTGAATCTGCCCAGCATCAGGGTCTTTTCAAATAATTCAGCTCTTCGCATCAGGTGGCCAAAGTATTGGAGTTTCAGCTTCAACATCAGTCCTTCCAATGAATACTCAGGACTGATCTCCTTTAGGATGGACTGGTTGGACCTCCTTTCAGTCCAAGGGACTCTCACGAGTCTTCTCCAACATCACAGTTCAAAAGCATCAGTTCTTTGGCCCTCAGCTTCCTTTATAGTCCAACTTTCACATCCATACATAACTACTGGAAAAAAAATAGCCTTGATGAGATGGACCTTTGCTGGCAAAGTAATGTCTCTGCTTTTTAATATGCTGTCTAGGTTGATGATAACTTTCCTTCCAAGAAGTAAGCGTCCTTTAATTTCATGGCTGCAGTCATCATCTGCAGTGATTTTGGAGCACCCAAAAAATAAAGTCAGCCACTGTTTCTTCTGTTTCCCCATCTATTTCCCATGAGGTGATTGGACCAGATGCTATGATCTTAGTTTTCTGAATGTTGAACTGTTAGCCAACTGTCTCATTCTCCCCTTTGACTTTCATCAAGAGGCTTTTTAGTTCCTCTTTACTTTCTGCCATAAGGGTGGTGTCATCTGCATATCTGAGGTTATTGATATTCTCCCGGCAATCTTGATTTTACCTTGTGCTTCTTCCAGTACAACGTTTCTCATAATGTACTCTGCATATAAGTTAAATAAGCAGTGTGACAATATACAGCCCTGATGTACTCCTTTTTCTATTTGGAACTAGTCTGTTGTTCCATGTCCAATTCTAACTGTTGCTTCCTGCCCTCCATACAGATTTCTCAAGAGACAGGTCAGGTGGTCTGATATTCCCAGCTATTTCAGAATTTTCCACAGTTTATTGTGATCCACACTGTCAAAAGCTTTGGCATAGTCAATAAAGCAGAAATAGATTTTTTTTTTTCTGGAATGCTCTTGCTTTTTCCATGATCCAGCAGATGTTGGTAATTTGATCTCTGGTTCCTTTCCCTTTTCTAAAACTAGCTTGAACATCTGGATGTTCATGGTTCACGTATTGCTGAAGCCTGGCTTGGAGAACTTTGAGCATTTACTAGCATGTGAGATGAGTGTGATTGTGCATTACTTTGAGCATTCTTTGGCATTGCCTTTCTTTGGGACTGGAATGAAAACTGACCTTTTCCAGTCCTGTGGCCACTGTTGAGTTTTCAAAATTTGCTGTCATATTGAGTGTAGCACTTTCACAACATTATATTTTAAGACTTGAAACAGCTCAACTGGAATTCTATCACCTCCACTAGGTTTGTTTGTAGTGATGTTTCCTAAGGCCCACTTGACTTCGCATTCCAGGATGTCTGGCTCTAGGTGAGTGGTCACACCATCATAATCATCTGGGTGGTGAAGATCTTTTTTGTACAGTTCTTCTATGTATTCTTGCCACTTTTTCTTAATATCTTCTGTTTCTATTAAATCCATACCATTTCTGTCCTTTATTGAGCCCATCTTTGCATAAAATATTCCTTTGGTATCTCTAATTTTCTTGAAGAGATCTCTAGTCTTTCCCATTCTATTGTTTTCCTCTATTTCTTTGCATTGATCACTG
>SJYC01041552.1:0-13495 GCA_006408675.1 Madoqua kirkii | reverse complement strand
ATGGGTGATACATTAAAAATTTAATTTGTGAAGAAAGTGATAATTTATTCCTCCTTGATTGGTCATTCTAATGCAAAGATATTTAACTTTTTTGTAGGATATTTCACATTAATAATACCCTTTGAAGATCTAAATTTAATTGACTCCCAGAATAGAATATCATTCTCATGAGTGAATCTTTTACTTGAAATTTAAAACCAACATTGTTTTCTCAAGAATAAGTCATTTTTCACACTTGAATTATAAAGTAGCTCAGCTCTACTAATGAAAGCTATGAGTATAAACAGTGTCCAATTAATTTACAACTGAAAATAGAATAACTTTCCTCAACATCTTCAACAAATGAAACCAGATTTCTCTCTTAACTCAGCATAAACCCCTCTACACCCATATCCTTCATTCAAGAACCAAACAGATATCTTGTCACTGCCTTGGTATTAAGGCTTTCTGCTTAATTAATGCACCCCTTTGCCTCTGGGAATTTGGGGATTTGACTTATTTCTTTTTCTGTCTCATTGTGTTCATTTCTCATTTGCCCTTGTCAATTTCTTGCATGTGTACCTAGTGTGTGTGTGTGTGTGTGTGTGTGTGTGTGTGTGTGTGTGTGTGTGTGTGTTGTATCTCTTTGTGAACCCATGGACTGTAGAGTGCCTGGCTCCTCTGTCCATGGGATCTTCCAAGCAAGAATACTGGAGCAGGTTGCCATTTCCTTCTACAGGGGATCTTCCCTACCCAGGGATTTTGTTTCCTGCACTGGCAGGCAGATTCGTTACCACAGTGCCACCTGGGAAGCCCGTACCTAATATATGTTTATATATGTGCCTTGTCAAGAACTCTCCTACAATGCAGGAGACCTGGGTTTGATACCTGGATCAGGAAGATCCCTTGAAGAAGGGAATAGCAGTCCACTCTAGTATTCTTGCCTGGAAAATCTCATGGACAGAGAGCCTGCTTGGAATATACCCCATAGAGTCACAAAGAGTCAGACAGAACTGAGTGAGTAACATGTTCACATGTTCATATTCATATCCATCATGACTTTTTCCTTCCTAACTTGTAAAAAAATATTTTAAAAATTATGTTTGTAATTATTTATTCATAGCCTTTGGCATGAAGGATTTCAGTGATCACCTGTAATCATACCAGGTTGAAGAAAGTTTTTTAAACTGATTCATGAGGTATGTTATTCTCAAAAAAGAGAGTCAAAGAGTAGTATTCAGATGATGGAGGATTTTTACCCTAAAAATATATAATCAATATCTGCTGTCTTTCGCTAGCTTGCTAATTTTATTAAGGAGAAAATAAACCAGGGTTAATTAAGTTAACAGTGAGAAACTCTTTTTGTTCTCATGCAGGTAGAATGCTGGATATTATAGAGGGTCTGAATCTTGGTTCATTTGGATATCCTATAAGTTAGTTTTTCATTAGGGAAAAAGGTCTAACATATTTCAAGCAAAAAGAGATTTTAAAAATGGGAGATTAGAGACTTTTACAACTTTCAGGAGACTGAGGGAATCAGAGCAGAGAATGCCATACTAATGTGTGGGAAATAATAAATTACAAAAACAGCAGGGAGATACCCCCAATGATCGATCATAGCTGTCTGAAGCTCTGAAGTGGGTAATCAGTAGAATGCAGAGAAGCTGGCAAACCTTTTCTGCTTAATTACCAAAGTTCACAGGCCTCACCAACTCTGGCTGGAACATTTACGGTTGTACCTTTCTTTCCAAATTTTACACATGGAAACTAAACCAGAATCCTTCTATTATGTGAATTTGGAAAATATAGCTTCCAGTCTTCCAGCCCCAGCAGTGCAGGGACAAGCTGTGACAGTGCTGATTACCAACATATAATACTCGCTAATAGTGAGGATGTATATTGTCACTCTGCTTATCTGACTTGTATGCAGAGTACATCATGTGAGATGCCGGGCTGGATGAAGCACAAGCTGAAATCAAGATTAGGGGGAGAAATATCAATAACCTCAGATATGCAGATAACACCATCCTCCCGCCAGAAAGTGAAGAGGAACTAGAGTCTCTTGATGAAGGTGAAAGAGGAGAGTGAAAGAGATGGTTATGGTTCAAAACTCAGCATTCAAAAAGCAAAGATCATAGCATTTGGTCCCATCACTTCATGGCAGTTAGATGAGGGAAGTAATGGAAACAGTGAAAGACTTTATTTTCTTTTACTCAAAAATCACTGTATGTGGTGATTGGAGCCATGAAATTAAAAGATGTTTGCTCCTTGGAAGAAAATCAATGAAAAACCTAAACAGCGTTTTAAGAAGCAGAAACATTACTTTGCCAACAGAAGTCTGTCTAGTCAACGCTACGGCTTTTCCAATATTCATGTATGCCTGTGAGAGTTGGACCATATAGAAGGCTGATTGCCTAAGAATTGATGCTTTTGAACTGTGATGTTGGAAAAGACTCTTGAGAGTTCCTTGGGCTGCAAGGAGATCAAACCAGTCAATCCTAAAGGAAATCAATCCTGAATGTTCATTGGAAGGAGCGATGCTGAAGTTGAAGCTCCAATACTTTGTCCATCTGACGTGAAGAGCCGACTCATTAGAAAAGACTCTGATGCTGAGAAAGATTGAAGGCAGGAGGAGGAGGGGACGACAAAGGATGAGATGTTTGGATGGCATCACTAACTCAATGGACATGAGCTCCAGGAGATGATGAAGGACAGGGAAGCCTGGTATGATGCAGCCCATGGGGTCGCAAAGAGCTGGACACGACTGAGTGACTGAACAATAACAACAAAGTTGGCTCAGTGGTAAAGAATCTATCAGCTAATGCAGGAGACACAGGTTCAATTCCTGGGTCAGAAAGATCTCCTGGAGTAGGAAATAGCACCTTACTCCAGGATTCTTACCTGGAAAATCCCATGGACAGAGGAGTCTGGCAGGCTACAGTCCATGTGGTCACATAGAGTTGGGCACGACTTAGTGGCTAAACAGCAGAAACAAATTTGGTAAAACCATGTTGATGGCTACCCAAGTTGAAGAGTAGCTTAAATTATGAAATTAGCCTATAGAAGCCTCTCTGTATTGCAATTAGTGTGTACAAATGTTGAAGAAGAAAAACTGATCTTTATCTATGGCAGTATTTTTCTAATATGCTAAGAAGACAGTATCAGAGAGATTCATTATTAATATTACTATGACATTTCATTCTATGAGATATCTATACAGACAGAGAAATGTTCATTTCAAATAATTAAAAAGGCTCAGAAGTATTTTTCTTCAGTATCATTGAAAATACTCTGTGTTCTTACAGCATTGCTTTTTTTTTCTGAAAATGTTTTCTTATTTTTAGCATGTTTTACTCAGTTATTAGTTCTCAGCAATGGTTAACCATATACAAAGGCTAATAGGATAAACAGTTAATAATATACAAATGACTATAGTATGAAAAAATTGAATTATGACTATTATTCAATACATACTTTAAAGTATCAACTGTTAAGTAGACACTGGGCTTTCTGTTAGAATTTCAAAGAGAGAAGATAACCATATGACTGCAAACAACTTAAGCCTAGTGGAGAGGCTTGCAGAAGAGTACAAGAACAAGTGGACAAAGAATGATACTGATCATTAATTTGGGCAGTCCAGAGGCTTTAGAATAGTGTATGGGAAAAGGGTTTGTGAAAATCAAGTGCTGAACACTGAATTCTCTGAATTAAAGATTAGCAGTCCATGCCTCACTAGGGTATAGCAAACTCAACAGAACTTTTAGAGCTTCTAAAATCATCTCATTTACAATAAGCATTTGGGAAATGAAAGACTATAGCTCAGTTATCTTCTCAAAGTTATTGCAATCTACTCAAGATACTGTTAAATACAACTGTAAATTATTAAACAGGAAAACCCTGATCATTACCAGCTTAGGATCTCTTAATGGTATAACACTAGAAGTGCCCTCATATACATAATTCTGTTAATGAGAAGCCTGTTTTTAGCTTGGAATTTAATTAGGCAGCACTGGTAGTTAACAGAAGTGGAATATAACTCCTCAGAGTTATGACCTAGAATCTGCATTTTTTCTGACACAGGACACATATGGGCAGATTACAGAGGTCCTAAAATTTGTGGAGAAGTTGGTGGAAAAGTCTCTATGGAAATTAAGACATAATTCCCTGGTGTAATTGAGAGTCCCTTGGATTACAAGAAAAAGCAAGAGAATTCCAGAAAAACATCTATTTCTGCTTTATTGACCATGCCAAACTCTTTGACTGTGTGGATCACAATAAACTGTGGACAATTCTGAAAGAGATGGGAATACGAGACCACCTGACCTGTCTCTTGAGAAATCTGTATGCAGGTCAGGAAGCAACAATTAGAACTGGACATGGAAAAACAGACTGTTTCCAAACAGGAAAAGGAGTACATCAAGGCTGCATATTGTCACCCTGCTTATTTAATTTCTATGCAGAGTATATCATGAGAAACTCTGGAATGGAAGAAACACAAGCTGGAATCAAGATTGCCAGGAGAAATATCAATAACCTCAGATATGCAGATGCCACCACCCTTATGGCAGAAAGTGAGGAAGAACTAGAAAGCCTCTTGATGAAAGTGAAAGAGGAGAGTGAAAAAGTTGGCTTAAAGCTCAACATTCAGAAAATGAAGATCATGGCATCTGGTCCCATCACTTTATGGGAAATACATGGGGAAACAGTGGAAACAGTGTCAGACTTTATTTTGGGGGGCTCCAAAATCACTGCAGATGTTGAATACAGCCATGAAATTAAAAGATGCTTACTCCTTGAAAGAAAAGTTATGACCAACCTAGATAACGTATTCAAAAGCAGAGACATTACTTTGACGACTAAGGTCTGTCTAGTCAAGGCTGTGGTTTTTCCAGTAGTCATGTACGGATGTGAGAGTTGAACTGTGAAGATAAGAAAAGTTATGACCAACCTAGATAACGTATTCAAAAGCAGAGACATTACTTTGACGACTAAGGTCTGTCTAGTCAAGGCTGTGGTTTTTCCAGTAGTCATGTACGGATGTGAGAGTTGAACTGTGAAGAAGGCTGAGCGTTGAAGAACTGATACTTTTGAACTATGGTGCTGGAGAAGACTCTTGAGAGTCCCTTGGACTGCAAGGAGATCCAACCAGTCCATTCTGAAGGAGATCAGCCCTGGGATTTCTTTGGAAGGAATGATACTGAAGCTGAAAATGCAATACTTTGGCCACCTCATGTGAAGAGTTGACTCATTGGAAAAAACTCTGATGCTGGGAGGGATTGGGGGCAGGAGGAGAAGGGGACAACAGAGGATGAGATAGCTGGATGGCATCACTAACTCAATGGATGTGAATCTGAGTGAACTCCGGGAGTTGGTGATGGACAGGGAGGCCTGGCATGCTGCGATTCATGGGTCACAAAGAATCGGACACTACTGAGTGTCCGACTAAGCTAAACTAAACTAGACTGCAAGAAGATCACATCAGTAAGTCTGAAAAGGAATCAATCCTAAACATCCATTGGAAGAACTGATGCTGAAGCTGAAGCTCCAATACTTCGGCTACCAATGTGAAGAGCTGACTCATTAGAAAAGACCCTGATGCTGGAAAGATTAAAGACAGGAGGAGAAGGAGACGACAGGATGAGATGGTTGGATGGTGTCACCGACTCAATGGACATGGGTTTGAGCAAACTCTAGGAGATAGTGAACGACAGGAGGCTTGGCGTGCTGCAGTCCTTAGGATTGTAAAGAGCTGGATGTGACTGAGCAACTGAACAACAAATATTGAGAAGATTTCTGAGCAATGTGGTAGTAGTAGTATTAGTCACTCAGTCATGTCTACTCTGTGTGACCCTTGGACTGTAGCCTGCCAGGCTCCTCAGTCCTTGGAATTTTCCAGGCAGGAATACTGGAATGGGTAGCTATTTCTTTCTCCAGGGGATCTTCTCAACCCAGAGATGGAATCTGGGCCTCCCTCAGTGCAAGCAGATTCTCTACTGTCTGAGCTACCAGGGAGAAATACATTAGGAAAATTTAAAACTAATGGTTCCTAAACAAGTAAGTAATTCAGTCCCAGAGAAGATGGTATGAGACATAATGACAATTAGCAAAATTTGAATAATACAGTGAGAAGAGACTGGGAAAAAATACATTTGTCTTGGCCAACTTTTAAAATATTCTTGTCCATGTTTTACTGAAGAGGAAGTGAAAGTTTCCATTTAAAAATACTTTTAAGTGGCTTGTAGTTTCATGTATATGTCTAATAAAATAATATTACAAAATGTCAGTTCAGTCATCCTTGTTAACCAGATTTCTGCCCAGTTATTGAGGCCCATGGTCAAGGTAGACTCTCATGTCATATTATCTCATGATTCTGGTGACCATAACTAGAGTACTAATTTGGTCATGCTATATGTTGTTCTTAGCAACATGTGACCCAGTTTTTGGAAAAATTTGCAAGCAGACTTAAAGCTAAATTATAAGAGAGATTTGTCATTAGAATAGAACTTTACCCTCAAAGCTTAAAAAAAGTTGGTAGTACTGTGTTAAAGAGTCTTAGATTCCCTTATTTGTTAAATTTCTTTCACACAAGGGAATCAATATTTGTGAAACCAATAATTTTTCATGGGATTGATCAGGCTAAACAGTGATCTTCTGAGTAATGTTATATTCAAATCTCCATTTGACTGAATAAAGACAAATAGCTAGAATGAAATATAATTTGTTTTATGTGATTTCTCAGCTTGAAGCAATTTATATATAATAATAATATATAGATCATCTGAAAATTCTGTCCAAAAAAATCAAAGTATATTATCTTTTGATTCTTCTGAATCTTAATTTTTCTGATTAAGGAATTTTACAGTATAATAATAATCTTGATAACATTGTAGAATACAGAAGTAGATGTTATTTGTTTTATATAATAGTATAAATATATATTTACAGCACAATATTCTATGTTATATTAGTTAAATGAACATTACATTTTCCTGTACAATGAAAAGCATGTATATTTTATAATTAATTTTTACAACTTGAAAATGAAAAACATTTATTTGGGAATAAGTAGTATCAATATTTAACTTTCATGAAAAGCTCCATTTCAACTATATTTGCTTACAGACCAGGTGGGGGATTAGCCAGAAGCGGGTTCGCTACTGTATGGCAAGATCACTATTTCCCAAAGTCAATTCTATAAAGTTCTAGCCTATCTGTCTATAATCTATCTATATATATATATAATCATCATCATCTCGTATGTGTGTTTGTGTGTGTGTTAGCCTTTATTAGAATAATTTGTTATAAATCTCAGAGAACAGAATACTGTGAGTACAATTTCCTTGATTTATTTCACCTTTTGACCTCAGAGACTGACTTCCCTATGTATTGTTGTTGCTGTCTTTCAAATACATCTGGGTTACCCAACAACCTCTCCCAACTGATATAAATTATATAATTGCTTCTTTAGAATAAATGAACATTACATTTTCCTGTACATGAAAAGCATGTATATTTTATAATTAATTTTTACAACTTGAAAATGAAAAACATTTATTTGGGAATAAGTAGTATCAATATTTAACTTTCATGAAAAGCTCCATTTCAACTATATTTGCTTACAGACCAGGTGGGGGATTAGCCAGAAGCGGGTTCGCTACTGTATGGCAAGATCACTATTTCCCAAAGTCAATTCTATAAAGTTCTAGCCTATCTGTCTATAATCTATCTATATATATATATAATCATCATCATCTCGTATGTGTGTTTGTGTGTGTGTTAGCCTTTATTAGAATAATTTGTTATAAATCTCAGAGAACAGAATACTGTGAGTACAATTTCCTTGATTTATTTCACCTTTTGACCTCAGAGACTGACTTCCCTATGTATTGTTGTTGCTGTCTTTCAAATACATCTGGGTTACCCAACAACCTCTCCCAACTGATATAAATTATATAATTGCTTCTTTAGAAATTTGTAAGGCCAAAAGCTAAGAGATTAAATGAAGCAGGCTAAATGATGATGTCTTCTCACTATATTACCTGTTTTGGTTCAAACATAACAAGACTCAGCCTTGAGGAAATGTCTTAGAAAACAAGAGACACACAGAATATATATATGTATATTTCTTCCTCTAGGCCTTAAAATTCATATGAATTCTCTAAAACTAGAGAGTACTCTGAACATTTGAGAAATAAGGGAAAAATAGAGGAGCCTGGTGGGCTGCCATCTCTGGGGTCGCACAGAGTCTGACGTGACTGAAGCGACTTAGCAGCAGCAGCAGTGAACAGAAACAAAATTTTAAATAGTTTGCAGAGTTAGAGAGAGAGGTGATTCTGATATTTTGAAATCTTATTACTTGAATTCTCACAAAATAGATCCTTCATGAAAATGACACACTGTATGGAATAAATCTTGTGGAATTTTACAGACTGATAAGCTTTGCTGTATATCTTTCAGTAATGTATGGATGTGAAAGTTGGACTGTGAAGAAAGCTGAGCGCTGAAGAATTGATGCTTTTGAACTGTGATGTTGGAGAAGACTCTTGAGAGTCCCTTGCACTTCAAGGACATCCAATCAGTCCATTCTAAAGGAGATCAGTCCTGGATGTTCATTGGAAGGACTGATGCTGAAGCTGAAACCCCAATACTTTGGCCACCTCACGCGAAGAGTTGACTCATTGGAAAAGACTCTGATGCTGGGAGGGATTGAGGGCATTAGGAGAAGGAGACGACAGAGGATGAGATGGCTGGATGGCATCACTGACACGATGGACATGAGTTTGAGTGAACTCGGGGAGTTGGTGATAAACAGGGAGGCCTGGTGTGCTATGATTCATGGGGTCGCAAAGAGTCGGAAACAACTGAGTGACTGAACTAACTAATATTCTTATTATGTTACTTTCTTTAAAAACATAGGCAGGAATATACATTAAAAAGATAAATGTAAATTAAATAATATTTTAAAGCGTTCTTAATTAATCATCAGAAATATCCAGTGACAAAAGTATGGTTATAATTGCTTTATATTTTTGAAATTTTGATTTAATATTTTTTGGCAAGGTGATGGAAACCCTAATTCTAAGATCAGCATTTTTCTGTTCTTAATTTTAGTATTTTATGTACCTGTAAAAACATAATTCTTTAAGATACATAGATTCGAGACTTTATACCATTGATATAATTCATTAAAGCAGGACGCCCATTTTTCAGTTATAAAAACTGTATGGATTCAGGTTGATGTATAGCAAAACCAATACAGTATTGTAAAGTAAAATAAAAATAATATTAATAATAAAAATAAATAAATAAAATAAAAAACTACCCTAAAATTAAAATAAAATATTTTAATAAAATGAAAAAAAAAACTGTAACAAAAAACTGGCTCTAAATTTTTAAATTTCCTGCTTTCAGTTTTTGTTACAAGTTTATCATAATGCTAATCCATTTTCCTATTGCTAAAGAACGCTTTCAAAACTCACTACTCTCCATTTTAAAAGTTCAAAAATTCAGTTTTTGGATCCCATAACAATGTAGATTTGAGTAATTTAGAAATGGCTCACTTTAATTATTAAAGCTCAAAAATAATTTGAGATATTTTAGGAATCTCATTATAGCAAAAGTTTTCTTTTCCTCATTAAAAAAAAAATACCATTGAAAGGAGAAAGTAGGTAAATATAAATATAACTAAGTTAGGTAAATTCATTCCTCACGAGAGTATGTATATGGAGGTTGAACAGAAACAGAATGTACATCATGGTAGTCCAGTCCTCATTGTCAGAGAAAGAAGTTATAAATAAACAAGAAGTGATTAGAATAAACACAGCGGTACGGAACTAGAGTCAGAGAGAGCAGGGTGAATTCATGTTTATTTAATATATGTATGCAGATAGTGGGATTCCCTGATGGCTCAGACCTTAGAATCTGCCTCCAAGGCAGGAGACCCAGGTTTGATTCCTAGATTGGGAAGATTGCCTGGAAAATGGAATGGCTATAATTCATCCTGGTATCAGAACTTATGAATGTAGAGAATGTAGGCAGACTTTTATTCTTGCCTCACAGCTAATCCAATGCTACAGAATTCATACTAGCTAGAAAGCCTTGGTGTTAGCGGGACATAGGAAAGCCTTTGTGTGGAACTCAGGCCTCACTCAAGAGTAAATAATGCATAATGTAATGTAATTAGTGACAGAGAACCGTCATTTGTCCTTCCATTATGGAATATCAGGTAACTCACACCAGAAGAAAATTCAATAAATGTGGGAATTCTTTTTGCTCCATACTCCTTGTTTACTAAGAGAATCAGGGAGTTTATACTGAAAAAAAATTTTAATATGAATATAGAAAAGCCTCATATTACAACTCAAAATATGTTAACCTATGAGAATTCTTAATAGAAAAGACCCTATTAAAGTATTTTGTGACTGTGCCTTTTGCCATTTACCTTACTTAACATTATCTCACTTCCACCAATTATTGGCTATACAACATTGCACAAATTATGCAATGTCTGAATTCCTCAGTTTACTTATTTTTAAACAGTGATAATTACATGTACCTAATAGACTTTTTGTAAGAACTGTTAGAAATTTTACATAAAGCCCATGCTTAATAAATATTAGTTATTGTCATTAATTAATAACAGTATTACTGTTAAGGGCCTGTCCTAGGGTGGCTCAGACCGTAAAGAATCTGCACGCAATGCCAATGAACCAGGTTCGAACCTCCGGTCAGGAACAGCCCCTGGAGAAGGGAATGGCAGCCCACTCCAGTATTCTTGCTTGTAGAGCCCTGTGGATGGAGGAGCCTGGTGGCCTACAGTCCACGGGGTTGCAAAGAATCGGACACTACTAGAGACTAAGCATACATACCCACTCCAGTATTCTTGCCTGGAGAATTCCATGGATAGAGGAGTCTGGCTGGCTATAGTCCATGGGATCACAGAGAGTTGGATATGAATGAGTGACTAACACTACTACTATGAAGATAAAAGACACAGCAGTTAATACATATATGTATACATAGGATAGTAAACACATACATTTCCCAGCTCTCTCCACCAAGCGATCCCTGAAGCAGTAGCAATTAATATACTTAATTCCTGTACTTATTTTTAAATACCATTCCCTAATAACAGGAAGCAATGCACCCTGGAGAAATAGCTGATTTTAAAGTTGGGGCAGGGTAATACCATCTGAGGTTGGTGCATGTCTAAATGACACAGAAGACAATCTGAAAAAGTTCTGAAGGGCCAATTGGAACAAGTTGATACACAAAATAAACAAGCTTAGTATCAGATCAAAAATCCAAAGAATCAAATAAATATTCATAAATCAACACTGATATAAATAATCAAAAAATAAATACATTGGAGAGAAGGGACAAATAATAACTATAGAAGTATTTCAAATAATAAAGATTGCAATATTAGTAAGAAGAATTTTATATAATAAATGTAGAAGGTGTGAGAAAAGTAGAAAATCACCCTTAAGACATTGCGATGATAACTGCTACAGACACAATCCAAGGATGAACACTAAATTAGTAGGCAAAACTTTTAAGGAGAATAAAAATATTTGCATGGCCACAAAATATCATTCTTCCCAAATATTATTAGTTATCATAATAATTCATATTCTTTGATAATTCTCTCTCCAGAAAGTGAGGTTTAATTTCCCTTCCTCATGTGTAGGCTGGATCCAGGGACTCACTTCTTTTTTTTATTGGTAACATCTTTGTTTTTTAATATACATGTTCTTCTATTTTTTAATAAAGCATAGTTGATTTATAGTGCTGCGTTAGTTCCAAGTATACAGCAAAGTGATTCATTTATACATATGTATAATTTTTTCAGATTTTTTTCTCCTGTGAAAATGAAAGTCACTCAGTCGTGTCCTACTCTTTGTGACCCTGTGGACTATACAATCTGTGGAATTCTCTAGGGCAGAATACTGGAGTAAGTAGCCTTTCCCTTCTCCAGGAGGTCCTCCCAACCCAGGGGTCGAACCCAGGTCTCTCACACCGCAGGCGGATTCTTTACCAGCGGAGCCACAAGGAAAGCCCAAGAATACTGGAGTGGGTAGTCTATCCGTTCCCCAGGGGATCTTCCCAACCCAGGAATCAAACCAAGGTCTCCTGCATTGCAGATGGATTCTTTACTAACTGAGCTATCAGGGGTTATTACTAAATATTGAATATCGTTCCCTGTGGTATACAGAGGTATTTGTTCATTATCTGTCTTGTATATAACAGTGTATACATATTAACCCCAAGCTCCCAATTTACTTTTCTCCTACCTTTTCCTTTTAAGAAATTTCCATGATTTGTTGTGATCCACAGACCTCAGGCTTTAGCACAGTCAATGAAGCAGAAGTAGATGTTTTTCTGCAATTCTCCTGCTTTTTCTATGATCCAACAGATGTTGGCAATTTGATCTCTGGTTCCTCTGCCTTTTCTAAATCCACTTGTACATCTGGAAGTTGTCAGTTTGCATACTGTTGAAGCCTAACTTGAAGAATTTTGAGCATTATTTTGCTAGCATGTGAAATGAGTGAAATTGTGCAATGAGTGCAACTGTTCAGTTCAGTTCAGTCGCTCAGTCGTGTCCGACTCTTTGCGAACCCATGAATCGCAGCACGCCAGGCCTCCCTGTCCATCACCATCTCCCGGAGTTCACTTAGACTCACGTCCATCAAGTCAGTGATGCCATCCAGCCATCTCATTCTCTGTTGTCCCCTTCTCTTCCTGCCCCCAATCCCTCTCAGCGTCAGAGTCTTTTCTAATAAGTCAGCTCTTCACATGAGGTGGCCAAAGTACTGGAGTTTCAGCTTTAGCATCATTTCTTCCAAAGAAACCCCAGGGCTGATCTTCAGAATGGACAGGTTGGATCTCCTTGCAGTCCAAGGGACTCTCAAGAGTCTTCTCCAACATCACAGTTCAAAAGCATCAATTCTTCGGCACTCAGCCTTCTTCACAGTCCAACTCTCACATCCATACATGACCACAGGAAAAACCATAGCCTTGACTAGACGAACCTTAGTCAGCAAAGTAATGTCTCTGCTTTTGAATATACTATCTAGGTGGGTCATACCTCTTTTTCCAAGGAGTAAGTGTCTTTTATTTTCATGGCTGCAATCACCATCTGCAGTGATTTTGGAGCCCCCCAAAATAAAGTCTGACACTGTTTCCCCCGTTTCCCCATCTATTTCCCATGAAGTGATGGGACCGGATGCATTCCAATCTTGTGGTCATTGTGGGGGTGGGGGGGGTTATAAATGTGTTGGCATATTGAGTGCAGCACTTTAATAGCATTATCTTTTAGGATTTGAAATAGCTCAGCTGGAATTCCTCATCTCCACTAGCTTTGTTCATAGTGATGCCTCCTAAGGCCAACTTGACATTACACTCCCTGGAGTTTCTGGCTCTAGTTGAGTGATCACACCGTCGTGATTATCTGGGTCATTAAAATCCTTTTTTGTATAGTTCTTCTGTGTATTCTTGCCACCACTTCTTAATGTCT
>SJYC01041551.1:0-25329 GCA_006408675.1 Madoqua kirkii | reverse complement strand
GAAGATCATGGCATCCAGTCCCATCACTTCATGGGAAATAGATGGGGAAACAGTGTCAGACTTTATTTTGGGGGGCTCCAAAATCACTGCAGATGGTGACTGCAGCCATGAAATTAAAAGACACTTACTCCTTGGAAAAAAAGTTATGACCAACCTAAACAGTATATTCAAAAGCAGAGACATTACTTTGCTGACTAAGGTACATCTAGTCAAGGGTATTGGAGAAGGAAATGGCAACCCACTCCAGTGTTCTTGCCTGGAGAATCCCAGGGATGAGGGATCCTGGTGGGCTCCCGTCTATGGGGTCACACAGAGTCGGACACAACTGAAGTGACTTAGCAGCAGCAGCAGCAGCAGCAGCAGTCAAGGCTATGGTTTTTCCTGTGGTCATGTGTGGATGTGAGAGTTGGACTGTGAAAAAAGCTGAGCAGCGAAGAATTGATGCTTTTGAACTGTAGTGTTGGAGAAGACTCTTGAGAGTCCCTTGGACTGCAAGGAGATCCAACCAGTCCATTCTAAAGGAGATCAGCCCTGGGATTTCTTTGGAAGGAATGATGCTAAAGGTGAAACTCCAGTACTTTGGCCACCTCATGAGAAGAGTTGACTCATTGGAAAAGACTCTGATGCTGGGAGGGATTGGGGGCAGGAATAGAAGGGGACGACCGAGGATGAGATGGCTGGATGGCATCACGGACTCGATGAACGTGAGTCTGAGTGAACTCCAGGAGATGGTGATGGACAGGGAGGCCTGGCATGCTGTGATTCATGGGGTCACAAAGAGTCAGACACGACTGAGTGACTGAACTGACTATGTGTGCTGAGTTATTTTTATTCATATTCTATAAATCAAGGAAAATGTATAACTTGGTTACTGATACAACAGAATGTCCAAATAATATAACCATAGAATAATTTTCATAGTAGTCTTTAATGTTCTTTTAGCAAAATTCTGGAGACCATGCTGCTTCAGTATTAACATTTTATGGCAATGGCACCTTTTTTTTTCCCCATTTTTGGAGAACAATATAATCACTTGGGGAAAGGTCAGCAAAACTGTTCATCATGCTTGTCATTCATTGACTTTAGATAGCTGAAGATTAAGACAATCAGACATATATTACATAAAGATACAGTACAGGTGTCATTGCCAGGATACACTTTCCATTCAAAACCTTTCTTGTATTTTGAAAATGCACTAATATATGATCCATTAACTTATTGGTGGTTTATGGAGCATTTAAAATAACTAATAATATAAGAGATTTGTGAAAGGTAAGGAAAGCCATGAGGCAAGAAAAAAGACTGGACAGATAACCTACAAAACAAACATTGAACAAATATCAACTGGACAGATGCCCAGCTTTTGAGTTTAAAGACCACTAAACGAACATTTCTGTAGAATGTGATGCTTTGCGTACACAGCATCATTGTGATGCTTTGGTCCACTGGAAAATAAAACAATAATGTCAAATTTTAAAACTTTAAATGGGGCTTCCCAGGTGGCCCAGTGGTTAAGAATCTGCCTACCAATGGAGGGGACACAGGTTTGATCCCAGGTCTGGGAAGATCCCACATGCCATGGAGCAACTGAGCCCCAGCACAACTACTGAGCCAGCACTCTAGAGCCTTGGAGCTGCAACCACTGAGTCCACATGCACAATTAATGAAGTCTGTGCTCCTAGAGACCGTGCTCCCCGACGAGGGAAGCCTGGGCACTGCAACAAAGAGTTGCCTCCATTCGCTAGAACAAGAGAAAGCCCACAGGCAGCGATAAAGACCCAGGGCAGCTAAAAATAAACAAATCTTTTTCATTGAATTTACTGTCATTTAATGACTCTTTAACATTTTTTATAAAAACCTAATGGCTTTAAAATTAATACACTCCTCTGAAGTTAGTAATAATTCAACAGTCAACATCTCTTCTTTTCCAAAGATCCTATCAGTTCTCATCTATGTGTCAAGACTCACCAAGTTAAAAATTCACGCTCCTACAATTTGTATTATCCAGAGTTTGGGACCAAATAATTTATTTCCTTAAATAAACACAAATATATTGCAGCTCTGGGTTGTGACAAATGCGCTCTTCCAATAAACAAATGATTAAAGAACAAATAAAGAAACATTCTTATGTTTTACACTCTAAAACATAGATGAAAATAAAGCCAGTCTTGCTTGTGGATAAGCATGGGTAAACACTGGATCTGTTTAAGAGGGAGTATGGCTCCAATTCTCAAGAGTACAAATGTAGCTAAAAGCCTCGAGAGAGCCTTTTAAAGCCCTTTCAAATGTATTTGTACCATCCGCGAAAACAGCAGAAGACAGTGATGGAGCTAAAAGCAAGCATTTTCAGAGTTCTGTTGTCATGCCTTGTGTCAGATGAGATCTCACAGGAACTGGCACTGTGGACCACAGATTTCCTTTCTTTGTGTATGGTAAACAGTGAGAGAAACGGGCCAGGATTGCTATCACTCTACTTCATATAGATTTTGAATATGGATGTATTGCACCCTTCTGAATTCCAAACATAGGAAGATTCATTATATTTCATAGCAGGGAGATTTTAGAATAGTGTAACTCTTTCAGATGGAGAAGGAAATGGCAACTCACTCCAGTATTCTTGCCTGGAGAATCCCAGGGACTAGGGAGCCTGGTAGGCTGCTGTCTATGGGGTCGAACAGAGTCAGACATGACTGAAACGACTTAACAGCAGCAGCAGCAGCAACTCTTTCAGAAAGATTTTTTTATTTCATTCTGAAAGACACACCTACAGTCTTGGTGTGGTTGATGAAGGGAGCAGGTCTATAAGACCAGTTTTTTCCTGTCCTAAATAGAGAGGATTATCCCAGTGAACAGCAGAGAGATATACCTCATATTCTGATTTAGGATTATTAAGTTTTTCTTATACCTATGCTTTAGCTTGTAATATGCTTAGAAGTCTTGCGAAAACTCTATCAGGATATTCAACCTAAGAAGATACTACAATCAGTTCAGTTCGGTTTAGTCACTCAGTCGTGTCTGACTCTTTGCGACCCCATGAACTGTAGCACGCCAGGCCTCCCTGTCCATCACCATCTCCTGGAGTTCACTCAGACTCACGTCCATCGAGTCAGTGATATCATCCAGCCATCTCATCCTCAGTCTTCCCCTTCTCCTCCTGTCTCCAATCCCTCCCAGCATCAGAGTCTTTTCCAATGAGTCAACTCTTCGCATGAGGTGGCCAAAGCACTAGAGTTTCAGCTTTAGCATCATTCCCTCCAAAGAAATTCCAGGGCTGATCTCCTTCAGAATGGACTGGTTGGATCTCCCTGCAGTCCAAGGGACTCTCAAGAGTCTTCTCCAACACCATAGTTCAAAAGCATCAGTTCTTCGGTGCTCAGCCTTCTTCACAGTCCAACTCTCACTTCCATACATGACCACTGGGAAAACCATACTCTTGACTAGACAGACCTTTGTTGGCAAAGTAATGTTTCTGCTTTTGAATATACTATTTAGGTTGGTCATAACTTTTCTTCCAAGGAGTAAGCGTCTTTTAATTTCATGGCTGCCAGCACCATCTGTAGTGATTTTGGAGCCCCAAAAAATAAAGTCTGACATTGTTTCCATTGTTTCCCCATCTATTTTCCATGAAGTGATGGGACCAGATGCCATGCTCTTCATTTTCTGAATGCTGAGCTTTAAGCCAACTTTTTCACTCTCCTGTTTCACTTTCATCAAGAGGCTTTTGAGTTCCTCTTCACTTTCTGCCGTAAGGAGGGTGTCATCTGCATATCTGAGGTTATTGATTTTTCTCCCTGCAATCTTGATTCCAGTTTGTGCTACTACAATCAGCAGTTCACAAATCCAGTATTCTAGAATGTTATAGTCACAAGAAAAACTGTGGATCTTTTTCCTTTTTCTATAGAGTCAATGAGGTTAATTGTTAAGGGTGACAGAACAAGTTAATAGCTATAAAGATAATCCACCTTTAGAATCATTAACAATCTTCAGCGTTCATAACAACTTCACAAATGCTATAAAGCCACAACATTTTAAAACTGTAGGCTTCTCTGTGAAAAATCTAAGGAACGAAAATAGTTGATAGTTGCTGATATGTTTCTTGGATTGCTCTCTAATCTTTTATATTGTCTATATAGCATGTAGTAATAGTAGCAGCAGCAGCAGCAGTAGCAGCAGAAGCAGTGACAATAATAACCATAATAATAGCAGATGTATTAGCAGTAGACACAGCAGCTATAGTAGTAGTAACAGCAGCAGCCACAGCACCAATAGTAAGGGAAATCGTAGCTTTAATAGCAGTAGCAAAAGGAGGACTTAAAGGCAAAGGAGGGCAAAGAATATATTCATAACCTAGCTCCTATATTAATGCATTAAGTACTTACAAGGTATTAGCCCATTTAATGCTCTGTTTTATAGTTTCTTTTTAGTATTAGGAGGAAGTTTTAAGGTATTGATAAATATGAATTTGAGAACTCATCCCCCAAATATAGTGTATACCTTACCTACCATAGTTTGGAACCAACTGATTTACAAGATGATGGCTATACATATATATTTTTTACTGATGGAGGTGACATAGGAGAATTTTACTTGCATTGGTGAGCAAGTGAGTTTGATCCCCTGAATTAGACAGATGACCTGCCCTGGAGGAGCAGATTTTAGTGTATGTTTCTTAAGACACCTTCCTCCCAGAGGAAGAAAACATGGGCAGGCTGTGCTGTGCAGGCAGCCTCTCCTTCTACTTACCAGTCAGGTTAGTTATTCGAATCTCTTAGGGCAGAGAGAATGTGAGACTGGAGATAGGGTAAGAGTGAAATGCTAATAATCACTCGGAAGGGGAAGAACTGTCTTCTTATCCCCTAAAGTTTTCAGATTTGTTAGTGCTGTTGTTGCTTACATAATGTGCCAGTAGTTGCTGTTGTTTAGTTGTTCGACTCTGTGCAACCCCATAGACTGCAGGCCACCAGGCTCCTCTGTCCATAGGATTTCCCAGGCAGGAATACTGAAGTTGATTGCCATTTCTTTCTCCAGGGTAGTCATCCTGACCCAACAATTGAAGCTTCATCTTCTGCATTTCAGGTGGATTCTTTCCCACTGAGCTACCAGGGAAGCCCAAGGTGCCAGTCTTGACCATTAATTCAATATTCAAAGTGTGCTGAAAGCTCTCTCAAACTATGAGGATAACAAACCATCAAGGAGTCTTGCTCCCCTTCCAATAAGTTTATTCCCTCTATGTACATCTCTGAGGTCTAGGCTATACCTTTGAGACCACTGGTTGACAGTACAGATTTTGCCCTCAGTGAGCTTTAGCTCAATACATTTGGGTCCTTTCTCAGAAGATTAAATATTATATCACATGATACACTAAAAGAGAAAAAGCTTACTTCATTATATTGTATTATTATAATATTATAATTATACAATTATATTATATTGTATTTATATTATACAATAATATAATAATTATTATAATATTCCTCCAGGGTGGTAAAATTTTTATTAGATTTTCCATTAGCCTTTGAGTCCTCATCTATTTCCATCCATCATAGCAGATATTTCTGGAGCAACTCTCCCTATGAATACAGGGGAAGTATTGACCTGGTAATAAAAGGAGAAGATATCTTTTGAGGATAAAACAGGACCAGATCTGAAGTGGTTAAGGGTGTGTTGAGAAAGAGATAAATGGGCAAGAAATATCTGAAACTGGCTGTTGGCTATAACAGATGTTTTCTTACAGAAGAGTGAATAGAAGCACCGTGCAGACCAGGTGTGACATCATTTCCACACTTTAATGAATTGTCTTTAAAGGACAAGATCAGTTATATCAAAATTTAAAGTGTTAAAGGATTTGACTATTCTCACATGTTAATCTGTTCTTTTATTTTGGAAAGGGGCAATTTGGTCCTTTTTCAAGGCCACCCTTTGTTTGTGTACCTTGTTTACTTCAAGATATGGCAAGTAACATGTCATGCAAATCAGATATAATTTAATCTCTACTTGATTTCCTTAATTAAAATAAAGAGAGGATGAATTATCTTACATTGCCTAAAATATATCTTTCATAAATAGAGCATTTATAAAAGTGCTGAGTATGAGTAATGAAGTTTATTCAAAATTGAAATCAGAAGATGTTCAGTCATTGACTCATCCAAGCCAGTATCTTCAGTGTCTATAATAAGAAACTGTTCTTATGGGACTACCTTGTAATAGATTTTATATTCCCCAGAAAGAGACATAAAAATTATTTTCTGAGTGTGAAGGATAAATCTTCCATATACACCTATTTCAATTCCTTTCTTCCTTATTCTAATGAAATCATTTAGTGGTCCCATTAATGAGTCATTCATACTCAGAATTTAAGCAAGAGACCCCCAATGTTAATTTTAAATCCTTTTGTTTCCTTCTTTTGGAGAGAATATGAAGCATCAATATTTGACCTTTCTCTTAACACTGAAAGTATATAAGGAAGGAGGAAAGACTAACTTGGTAAAAGAACACTCAGAAGTTTTAAACAATGTGCCTGAGACAATGCTATTAATAGAACATAACCCAGGATTCCAAGACAGTAGAATTTGGTTATAATATATGATCTAAATTGCATTTAAGGCAAACAATTTAAGCAAGATTAGGAAAGATTTTGTGTGAGCAAAGAGAAAAGTAAGAATGAAGGAGTCTAATATTTGAGGATAAATATATAGGTGTCGGAGTGTTCCTGTAGTTTCTGATATGAGTCACTTGCATCATATCATTAAGTGGGCTTTCCAGGTGGCACTGGTGTAAAGAATCCACCTGCCAATGCAGGAGATGTAAAAGACGGGGGTTCGATCCCTGGGTTGGGAAGATTCCCTGGAGGAGGGCATGGCAGTCCACTCCAATATTCTTGCCTGGAGAATCCCATGGACAGAGGAGCCTGGTGGCCTATAGTCCATACGGTCTCAAAGTGCTGGACATGACTGAAGCAACTTAACACACACACATCATTAAATGAGTCAAAAAAAAAAATACTAGAGAAAGATCTTGGGTGATGGAGTCAAGATATTGAGTCTAATTCTGGACACAATTTGAAGTGCTCCTTGGATATTATTATGAAAATTAGCAACGAGCAGTTGAAAATGTGGATCCTGTGCTAGTAAAGAGGTCGTTATTGTTGTTTGGTCACTAAATCATATCCAACTCTTTGTAACCCCATGGACTGTAGCCTGCCAGGTTCCTCTGTCCGGGAGATTTCCCGGGCATGAATACTGGAGTGAGTTGCCATTTCCTTCTCTAAGGGATCTTCTCATCCCAGGGATTGAACACTTGTCTCTTGCATTGGCAGATGATTCTTTACTGCTGAGGCACCAGGGAAGCCCCAGTAAAGACGACCTGACTATAGAGATAGATTTGGGCTTCATACTTTTCTTAATATTTGAAGAATAACTAGTCAAGTCATTATACTCATAACTGGTATAATACTCATAAAGAAAATAAGACAAGAAGCTGTGTATTTATAAATGAAAATTGTTAAAATAATAAGAAAGGTTTTAGAAGCAGTGTTCTTCAAAGAATTCTGAAGATCGGATTAACTTTAGGGACAACTTTCAGTAAACGGTCAATATATAATGTCAGACATATTCTTGCTAAGTTTACAGTAAATAAATTTTTATATTAAGTGCATCTATACTAAGTCATTTCAGTCATGTCCAACTCTTTGTGATCCCATGAACTGTAGCCCATCAGGTTCCTCTGTCCCTGGGATTCTCCAGGCAAGAATACTGGAGTGGGTAGCCATTCCCTTCTCCAGCGGATTGTCCCAACCCAGGGACTGAACGCACATCTCGTACATCTTCTGCACTGGCAGGTGAGTTCTTTACCACTAACACCACCTGGAAAGCCCTTTATATTAAATACTTTGAGACAAAAGAAAATAAGAATATATTTTGTTGGATGCTGGTGGTGACCTGAGCTATAAATAATATCTCAGAAGTGAAGATTTGCAATGCACTTTCCTCATTAGGGTGCAGACATCCATTCTTCTGTCTTATTCAAGTTACATTTAGGAGGCACTGATGAACTCTTCCTAAACTATGAACTATTCCTAGCCAACAGGATGACTCAAACAGCTGACTATGAATCAACATGCCGTATACATTTAGAGTTTTGTCCGTAAAAATTTTTATTCACAGGATCATAATGAGTCCCTCTGTATCTGTTCAGTTTTATATCCACTTTCAACCATAAGTCCATTTCTAAGTTCCCAATTTGGCAACTCAATCACTCTTGGACAGATATGGATACAGTGAATCTACAGCAAAGTAAACATCTGCTTTTTTATCAGAGGAGGTAAGGGCCTAGTTACGAAGTGGTAGTAGATGTGTCTCAAAAAAATATTTTGGAAGGTAAATTTATGATAGTACTAAAAATCAATTTTCTTCCTAGATGCATGGAGAAACTGTTATTGTGTCAAGGACACAGGTAAAATCATTTAGTAGAATTCAAAAATATGGAGAAGGCAGTGGCAACCCACTCCAGTACACTTGCCTTGAAAGTCCCATGGACAGAGGAGCCTGGTGGGCTGCAGTCCAGGGGGTCGCTGGGAGTCGGACACGACTGAGCGACTCCACTTTCACTTTTCAATTTCATGCATTGGAGAAGGAAATGGCAACCCACTCCAGTGTTCTTGCCTGGAGAATCCCACGGACGTGGGAGCCTGGTGGGCTGCCACCTATGGGGTCACACAGAGTCGGACACAACTGAAGCGACAGCAGCAGCAGCAGCAAAAATATGGAGCAGGAAGTTATATGCTGAGAGTGGAGGGGTGTGTGTGTGTATGTGAATATGTCTCATTTGACCCTTTTAATCTAGTCAAGATTGCTAACATTCTCATTATGAGGGAAAGGGGGAAAAATCTCATATTCCAGATTAGAAAATTGAGAACTGAATCCTTGAGTAACTTCCACTTACAGAGCAAACTTCCTGTCTAGTTGACTTTGTATTGCATTTGGCACAGTGCCTGGCCATCAACAAGCCCATCAAGAAGTTTGCTGTGACTGAATGAATGACTATGTGAATATATACTAACTTGTCTGGTTACAAAAGAAAAACTAAACTCAATAGTTATCTATTAATAGCATCACTTTTTTTTAGTAAAGAAAATAAGAGCATGCTGATTTTCCCTGAAGAGCATAAATCCTAACCCTTGCATTTTTGTGAATGATAGCATATTACATGGGTCATCACAGCTTGAACCATAAAGATCAATGAGAACACTGCGCTCTATTTTTCACCATCTCTTGTACACAGTGCCAATGCAAGTCAGTCTATTAAATTACTAATCCCCCCCCCCATATACATTGAGAGTAGGTATCTAGACCCTTTGGTTTGATAGTGCTGGCATAATTTTTATTGAATAACTTGAAAAACTGAAAGGCTGAATGTATTATAATGGCACTTTATGAAAATAGCTACTTAATCAAATATTGTAGTCTTACATAATACCAATTCACATCTTATGACATGAACTCTAAATTTTACATTGTTATAAAAATGGTTCTGAGTATTGTATTATTCTCTTGACATCTATTGCTTGGACAGATTTTAATGGTGTATTAAATCAATTATGTAGATTTGAAAGTGACCTCAGAGAAATAAGAGAAGCTCAGAAAATGTCCTCTAACTAGATGTTTCTCAGTTGTCAATGCTTCTGAGAATGGCCCTTTTGGCACCAATGTTTCTACACTTTAATACAACCATGTATTTTTATTCTGACAATGCAAAATACAAAGAGGTTCTTTTAATGCCACTTAAGAAATCTAATCATTTATAATAATTATCATCTAATATAATCTTATAAGGAAATAGGAGAAAATATTTTAAATAGGAAATTCTATCTCAGGAGCTAGGCATACTATGTATAAAATTAATTCTGCAAATTTAAATTAAGAATCCTTACCTAAAATAGGCTTTGAGAATATTTTATTAATTTTAAGAGGTACAAACTACTATAAGGTCAACCCTTTAACTGGTCAAGTAAATAAAAGGCCAACTATTTTGCTAATGAAATCCTGAATATAACACTATTTTGTTGAAGAAAATAGTTGGATACCTGAATTAATGGCCTCATGCATTTTTACAAACATTTCAGTTTTTCACCGACACAGTGGATCTGACTGAACTCCTCTGCTCTCTTAGCAAAATAAGTGTTCTCAAAAGCATATTGTTCATTGGTCAATAACAACATAAATTGTTCAGTTTCTGACTTTATTCTGAGAACACAATGTACTTTTATCCTTTCCCTATCAACAACAGACTTGGTATTTTGACAATGGAAAGGAAATAAATTGCACTATATTGTGTCCAAAATCACTTCAGAAATTTTGTTCTTTTGGCATAACATGTATTTTTTCCCTAGAATATAAAAAGCTCTCCATGATGTAAGTGCATAGTTGGAACTAATTTAGAGTTACTGAGGCAATGCATAAGAAATAATCAACTGTGGAATCCTAGTTTATACAACACTCAGCTAAAAGGAATTCTCTGTAGTAGCATGTAGACACAGCAAGAAAGGTTCAGTGGTTAATTTTCTAGCACTAACCAACAACTCTAGCTCAATTCATTTGTGTAACTCTTAGGTTGTCTCACTTATTTCAAAACTTACATTTTTTGCTTTTCATATTCTTAAAGATATATGAAAATATGATAGATATACCTGACAAAACAACTTGGTCAAACTTCCAGGATCCTCCATTTGACTCAAATATTCACATGGAAAAAGAGTTTTATATTAGAACAAATTTTAGATAAAAGACTTCAAATATCATATAATTTTTTTAAGATAAGAGAGGAATCCTACAAAGAAACTTCTCAGGCTCATTTCCACTATTGATACCCATGCCCCAGGCTATTCAGAGGATGTTCCATCATCTAAATATGCCTTCTCTCTCATAAATCCAAGCCTTCTTTCCTGCAAAAACTCAGCATTGAATATCATTCCTCTGAAACTTTTGGCAAATTCGTAGTTCTGTAAGACTCACCATCAACCTCATCTCTTCTCAAACACCTTTCCTGACCTGCTCAGAAAGAGTCAGAGCTATATTCTGGGTTACTATAGCTTCCTGGGGGCTTCCCGAGTGGCTCGGCAGTGAAGAATACACTTGTCAGTACAAGAGACATGAATTTGATTCCTGGGTCAGAAAAATACCCTGGAGAGGGAAATGGCAACCCACCCTAGTATTATTGCCTAGGAAATACCAAGGACAGAGGAAGGCTAGAGTACAAGGTGTCACAAAAGGATCAGTCACGACTGAGCCACTCAACAGTAATGTCTTCTTGTACATACCTCCTTTTGAAGGTTTTCTTATGCTCTGTTGTTTACTTACCTGCTATTATTACCTGATTTGTGTTCCTTGAAGGCCAAAAGTAGTATGTCTTTTTTGAAGGAATTAATCTTTTCCATCTCTCCACAGCCCTTAGTAAGATGTTCCATACTCAGTAAATCCTCAGCATATGCTATCTGATTTAATGATGTCTGATTTATTGAAATCACCCCGTTATAAAATCTTGTACCCATGAAATATTAGGATATTTATAATTTATGTTACATCTGTTTTTAAAAAGTATGAGGCAGCTTTAAAATACACCTATGGAAATATATATCATCAACACAAGACAAGGTAACCAAATTGAATTGTATGAATCTCATTAAGTTGTCATTTACTTTATCATCTTTGAGTATGTGAAATTATAAATTGGACATTAACTTTAATGTAAATTTTTTTTTAAGTTACACTTTATCTTCTATTAGACAGAAAGTGAGAGCGACTGTGTTAACAATACTTTGGAATTTCACATCACAATGTCACGTACCAAATGGAAGGGGGACAATTGAATAACATTACAGCATCATTCTAGGAAATAATTCTTATCAAAAGTGTTTCCAGTGGTGATTCTTGATTTAGTTATTTTGCCAGATGGCTATGTCACGTTATGTATAAATGAATATCAGTTTCCCTATAGAGGGAGGAAATTAGCAAGTAAATCAAGTATGAAGAATTCTTATGAGAGGAGTCTTTAAGGCTCCAAAATCTTTTAAAAGCAACTCATTTCCATATAGTCTTACATAAAAGAATACGACATGAACGCTCATTATGAAGAAGCCAACTTATATTATCCTTGATTACTAGGAATTCTGTGACAATTTTAGAGAGGAAAAGTTGAAGTTAATATATTTTGTAACACGTGAAGATTATTAACAGTGAGAGAATGACAGAAGATATGAGAAGAGAGTAAAATAGGGCTTTTTTGTTTTTTGTTTGTTTGTTTTTTTATCCTAGCTTACAACAATATTTCACTTACCCATACCAATAGAAAGCTTTTCAACCTTTTCAGATAGGGAATTATTCATAATTATATTTTAAAATACATATGAAATTTTTATACTATCCAGTTAGTAATATGTAACATGTCACCAGGTTTATTTAAGACTATTATCTGGATAACATTTCCTGTGTTAATTATATAAAATTTTGATTATACCTACCAAGCTAATGTTTTCCTTTTTGTGGCCTTTATCAATTTATAACTTTACCACCTACTCACTTGTAGTACTTACACCATATTTTCCTTTATTTCTCTCACTCACCCATCTGTCTATACAACAACAATAACAACAACAAAGGAAGGCTTATAACAGAATACTCCTCACCCCTCCAACTGGCTCCAAGGCTATAATCTTATTCTTGTCTCTTTTGCCAACCATTCTAGTTTCCTGTCAGCTTCAAGTTTCACTTCTGGACTAGGTTGCTTACCTAAAGGGGAAGTTTTTTAGGAGTCTGAGCACCTGGTTACTATGGCCTTGTCAAATGGTAATTGCTAATACCCTCCATTCATGATTGTTACCAGATATAGAAGTACCCAGAACTGCCCCAGTGACTTCCCTCAATTCCAGGTATGCTCCTCCCCACCAATATTACATAGAAGCCACTCTACTGAAAAGTAGGATCAGTTCCACGGCCATGATAATAATTCTCCTTTAAACTCAAGACAATGAGGCAAAAGAAACCATGAATGACTAGGTGGGGCCATGACATTAGGGTAGGTGGAACCCTTACTGTATTACTTGGTAGAAGTTTCTCCTACCGGGAGCCAGGATCTTTAATCTGGTAGATCACGAAGCTGAGGAAAGTAGAGACATAAATCCCCCAAGTGAGCTACAAGGAGTGAGGTTGAGAGGGCTGATAGATGCAATGAGGGCCCTACCCACAACCCTCACCCTCAACACCGCAGCACTTAGCCTGACTTCTAGCCACCAAGAACTTCCTTTCTTTGCCTGAATGCCAAAGAATTAATTAAAGCTTCCAGGAGCAGTCCTCAACAATTTACCAATTAGCATTATCTATGACTATCCCAGGTACCTTGCTTCTTGATGGTGTAACTCTGAGTTATAGGTTTCTGTGAGTTCAGTTATTCCACTAGATGCAAGCCTATGATTCATAGTGATAATTGTGAAATAGAGCAGTGTTTTTGACTCCCTTCTCCATCTCATCTCCTTACACCCTTACTATGTGCCCTTTGCCTCTCCAATAAATTACTTACTTCAGTGTCAGTATGTCGAGAAATCCATATTGATTCAAAAAGGCCACTTGTAATTCTAGTCCTTGTTTATTGATTATAGCTATTAAGATAATGGAAGCATGTATTGTTACTAGTTCAAAGTCTGAATCACATTGTGAAAGACAATGTCCTAAATTTCCTGGTACTAATATTTGGGGATTTAAGAAGCATTCAACTTGCTATTATTCTAGTTGCTTCTGGATAATGTGGTATATTCCAAGAACCAAAGGATTCTATGGTTATGTGTTCACTGTTACACAGTTTCATTATTAAGTGAGCTTCTTGACTGAGGAAATGTTACATAGGATCCCATAATGATAAATCAAACACTTTGTGAGCATTTGACATAGTAATTCTGAGGGACTATGAGCAGGGACAACAAACTTCTGCTAAGTCTCAGTAAAGATGAATTCCAATTCATTCCCATTGCAAAGAAAGGCAATGCCAAAAAATGCTCAAACTACCACACAATTGCACTTATCTCACATGCTAGTAAAGTAATGCTCAAAATTCTCCAATCCGGGTTTCAGCAATACGTGAGCTATGAACTTCCTGATGTTCAAGCTGGCTTTAGAAAAGGCAGAGAAACCAGAGTTCAAATTGCCAACATCTGCTGGATCATCAAAAAAGCAAGAGAGTTCCAGAAAAACATCTATTTCTGCTTTGTTGACTATGCCAAAGCCTTTGATTGTGTGGATCACAATAAACTGGAAAATTCTAAGAGAAATGGGAATACCAGACCACCTGACTTCCCTCTTGAGAAATCTGTATGCAAGCCAGGCAGCAACAGTTAGAACTGGACATGGAAAAACAGACTCGTTCCAAATAGGAAAAGGAGTATGTCAAGGCTGTATATTGTCACCCTGCTTATGTAACTTATATGCAGAGTACATCATGAGAAACACTGGAGTGGAAGAAACACAAGCTGGAATCAAGATTGCCAGGAGAGATATCAGTCACCTCAGATATGCAGATGACACCACCCTTATGGCAGAAAATGAAGAGGAACTAAAAAGCCTCTTGGTGAAAGTGAAAGTGGAGAGTGAGACAGTTGACTTAAAGCTCAACATTCAGAAAACAAAGATCATGGCATCTGGTCCCATCATTTCATGCCAAATAGATGGGGAAGCAATGGAAACAGTGTCAGACTTTATTTTGGGGGGCTCCAAAATCACTGCAGATGGTGACTGCAGCCATGAAATCAAAAGACGCTTACTCCTTGGAAGGTAAGTTATGACCAACCTAGATAGCATATTCAAAAGTAGAGGCATTACTTTGCAGACTAAGGTCCATCTAGTCACGGCTATGGTTTTTCCAGTGGTCATGTATGCATGTGAGAGTTGGACTGTGAAGAAGGCAGAGTGCTGAAGAATTGATGCTTTTGAACTGTAGTGTTGGAGAAGACTCTTGAGAGTCCCTTGGACTGCAAGGAGATCCAACCAGTCCATTCTGAAGGAGATAAGCTTTGGGATTTCTTTGGAAGGAATGATGCTAAAGCTGAAACTCTGGTACTTTGGCCACCTCATGAGAAGAGTTGACTCATTGGAAAAGACTGATGCTAGGAGGGATTGGGGGCAGGAGGAGAAGGGGATGACAGAGGATGAGATGGCTGGATGGCATCACTGACTCGATGGAGGTGAGTCTGAGTAAACTCCAGGAGTTGGTGATGGACAGGGAGGCCTGGCATGCTGCAATTCATGGGGTCGCTAAGAGTCAGACACGACTGAGTGACTGAACTGAACTGAAAGGTGAATTGCTGCCTCCCTCCTTGGTTAGGTAGAGAGTTGAATGCAGTCAACCTGCCATGCAGGGACTGGCTTGACTCCTTGAGGAGTGGTACCTTACCAAGACTCAGTGTCAGTTTCCATAGCGACTGACAGGTCACATGTTTCAAAACAGCATTAGGTAAATCAGCCTTGATGAGAAGTAACCTAGGCAATTGGCCCATGCAGAGTCTTAAATCCCTTCTACCATGGCTATTCTGACCACAAACCCTTTGTGTAAGCACTAGAGTGGCCAAGTAGAGAGCTAAGCAATAGCATCCAGTGGATGTCATTTTTTTCTACCTAACTATTATGAGCCTCTCCTAAAGACTCTGTGGTCATAAGAATCCTCCAGGCGAGTCGTAGATTTTTGTAGTTAAAAGTCCGTGTACCTAAATGCGTTGAGTGACAAGCAGTGTAGAGAGAGTGACAGCTGTGGCTGTGAATGTAATGGACACCATATAATACATTTTTTTTTAATCTTCCACGCAACCTCTCAAAATTCACTGTTATTTTCTTTTTTAAAGCAATTGGCTGAGAAAATCTAAACAACTTCCTTGTAAAACGTCAGTATTTTAATCCTAATTGCCATACTCCTTTCACTAAAGCCCAGCAACCTCTAGAGTTATCCAACAGCTGATTTCCTCAATGAATTCCTCTTTGGTTTCAGAAGAGTGAATAGAATATTGATCAAGCTGGGCCTCAATTCTTCCCAGAATAGGTAATTTAGATAGTAAGAAAACATTAAGAAATGTTATAGGAAATGTCAGAGCTTCCAATAAATCTCTACAAAGCTGAACAGAATGTTTCTGTTCAAGCTGAATGAAATTACTTTCTGGTGAGAAATCAGGAGAGAAAAAGAAACTTAAAAGATATTCTTTCAGAGAAAGAACCAGTATCAACAAGTCAGAAAGACACAGGTCTTCCCCAGATACATACTCTGAAACGGTAATTTAGTGTCAGCCTGCTATGTGGAATGTGTAGCGAGCACAATTGTTTTGGTAAACATTCCCATTCTTTCTTTCATGTTTAAAACTAAGACATGAGTATGAAGGGAAAATATCAAACTATCCAAAACCAGAGAGAACATGGAAGGCTGAAAGCTATCTCAGAAACAAACGTACAGAGCCTCATACTGTGGGGGAAAAAAAAAATTCTGTCCCTGATACCTTGTTGTTTGTGCTGATTTAGAGTTGAGTTAGAAGCAGGGTACAAATCTCAGAAGGAGGGAATTCTCAGCTTGATATTTCATTACCAGAAATGTACTCTCTGCTTGAAGAGCTGTGTACCTCACAAAGGCCAGCCTTTGTATGGTGGCAATTCAAGGAAATGGTTCAAGGGGTGGGGGGGCGGGGGAGGGAGAAACCACTCCAATTTTGGGTTTTTGAATAAAGTAAAAATCAAGATATCTTAAAATTGTCATTTTAAATGTCTGACACTCTCAATAACTTCCCCTCACACTCTCTCCTTTTACCATTGATAATTTCCTAACAAAATTTCTAGGACATCCTGTCTCTGTCTTTTCAACTCCTGTGTACCCGTTCTTTCCTTCTCTACTTTCTTAGTGATGATGTTTTTCTCCTGTGAATAATTCTTCTTATTTCAAAAAAATAGTTTTTGTTTTTGTTTTTGTTACACATTCATATTTTTCCTCATGTCATAAGACATTAATATCTGTCCTTATACCCAAAAGATAGAAGACTGTATACATTAGAATTAAACCCACATCCTGTTCCTGCTAGGTTCCTAATGAACACATTACTGAAATTCTAAAGCTTGCCTTATTCCTGAAACCATATTCTGAAGAGTATTGCCTATACTGAGGTTTGTAAATTTGGTCAGAGGAGTTCCACTGCTCAACAGTCTGTACCCACACTCGCATGACAATCTAACATGTGTTGGTGAACAAACTGAGGTGCAGAGATTGAGCAATTTTATCAAGGTCACAGAGCAAGTAAATACTGGAGACAAGATTTGAACTGGCAATCTGGCTCCAGAGTAGATGCTTAAAAGCTATTGAATAACTCATTGGCCTTTATGAATTTACCTTGTACATATGGATTTGAAATAGAAAATCAGTAGTGTCATGTGAGTGTATGTTCCTCGGTTCTTTGTCTCATCACAACAGAGATTTGAGTAATGGACATTAAAGCCCCCTCGGCGTGTCACAGCTCTCAGGTCTTGGACAGACCGTGTTATAGCTCTCAGGTCTTGAATGGACCATGTATAGCTCTTAGATAAATCAGTGGTATAGCTCAGTGGTACAGCTCTATTTTATTTAGAAGATAGCAGGAAAATCCATCTTCAGGGTGTGAGGGTATGTCAATCCAAAGACACAAGTAGAGCCCCCCCCCCCAGTACATGGGAAAGAGAGAGAGAGAGCTAGCTTTGCCTCCTCTTTTTATATGTTTCTCTCTCCCTGGGCCTGTCCTATGTAAATTGGGCCAGCCAGGAGTGTTGTTTGTTTTACCTGAGGTCCTCACTCCAGTTTTCGGACCTTCTTTTGTTCTATTTTCCAGGGCTTTTCCCTTCCTTGTCTTGCAGCCACCACCATTTTGGACTCCTTTTCCCTATTCTACCTACCTAAAAAATAGCATTAAGGATCTTTCACTTTATGGAGTTATTTCATACATAACCTTGGAAGGTTCTTAGAATGGAAGAGAGAAATGACTTGTGGGGATGGGAGGTGCTGGTGGGGTGGGGGTGGAGGTCACAGTTAGCAGGATCACAGAAACCAAATCTAACATGCTGACTGAATTCAAGAGATCTAAAGGCCAGGGTGAATTTCATAAATATTAGTAGTACTTTTACTGACAGTTCATGGGATCACAAGAGTCAGACAGGAATTAGGAACTGAACAATGAAACAACTTACTGGCAGTCATCTCATTCTCTTTTTTTCTCTTTTCTGAACAAAAACAGCCAAAGATTCTTATCTCAATGGCACCCCACTCCAGTACTCTTGCCTGGAAAATCCCATGGGTGGAGGAGCCTGGAAGGCTGCAGTTTATGGGGTCACTAAGAGTCGGACACGACTGAGCAACTCCACTTTCACTTTTCACTTTCATGCATTAGAGAAGGAAATGGCAACCCACTCCAGTCTTCTTGCCTGGAGAATCCCAGGGATGAGGGAGCCTGGTGGGCTGCCTCTATGGGGTCACACAGAGTCGGACATGACTGAAGTGACTTAGCAGTGTCCTCTTCCTGGTTTAATGGTTTTGCAAGAGTCAGGCTGATGGGTTCAAATACAAGCTCAAACCAATTTCCCTCTTTGTAAAATAGCTGCAACTAGTATCCACAGCAGTGTTATTGGAGGGAATTAGTGCAATAGTCCGTGTAATGTTTAGCATAGAAACTGCCACAAAGTTAATAGTGTCAGCTATTAACATTGATCTTATTAGTTTTCCTTCTTCCAAAGCTCTTGCCTTCTTGCCCTATTCTCCCTCTTAGCTGCTAGATCACCTTCATAATACGTAAGCTAATTTTCAGTTGAACATTATCAATAGCTTGGGTCCATGTTCATCGAGGTTGACATCTTTTCATTACTTATGTGAAAGTAATCTGCTATCTTTGCTGAAAATCTTCTGAGAAATAGCAGAATGTTTCTTTGGATTCTAAAAAACACAGACCACACAGAAAAAAATATTCTGTGTATGATGGCGCCTGCAAAACACCATTATACACAATTTACACATCATACACATCAAAACACATCACATACAAGGGTTGGGGCAGTCTTACTCGGAGGTACTTCATAAATCAGTGTCCTTGGACAGATAAAAGAACTTATTCTATTTTGAAATGAATGCTTTTCTCATTTAGATTTGGAATTACACAGAGAAAGTGGAGTTAGCTTGACTACAGCACTTATTCTGTATTTCAAACCAGATAAACAAGGTCAAAAACAGTCTCATTTAATATCCCCAATGTCAGCATTATCACTCTCATGTTACAGATGACGACTATGAAATTTAGAAACAAGAGATCACTTCGCCTAGCACCAAGTGACTCAAAATTCATGATCTTTTTATAGGTCCAAAGATATTATTGACAACACAAAATAGACCAATGGCTCAGGATACATGATACAACAAAAGAAAAATCACAGAAAACATCATTCAAATAAAAATAAAGCCATTGAAAACATAAAATTGGTTCTGCAGAATTCCCTGAGCTTCAAATAAATAAAAAGCATTTATAATCCTCAAAATGTTGCATGCTACAATTGTACAATATGTTCCTCAGAATAGAAATTACAGAATTATTTTAATGTTGTCACTATATACTGACATTTGTTTGTGAAAAAATACTGTCTGCATAACCAAGATCCAAAGCTGCTTTCATGTATTACAACCAGGCTTTTCTTCCCTTTAAATTCTTATTTTGCTTTTTACTTCCATTTTCAAAATAGTCCTGTTGTTAATTTTTCCAACTTTTATTCCCTTTCTTATCCCTTCTCCCATACTTATCATAGAATGATCTCCACAAAACTTGTAAAATCAATACATTAAAATAAGTACAACAGTCAGCCATTTGTTGATGTTTAGTTTCTAAGTCCTGTCTGACTCTTTGAGAACCCATGGACTGCAGAACACCAGGTCTCCCTGTCCTTCACAATCTCGTGGAGCTTGCTCAAACTCATGTCCATTGAGTTGGTGATGCCATCCAACAATCTTATCCTCCACCACCTCCTCCTTTTGCCTTTCATCTTTCCCAGCATTAAAATCTTTTCCAATGAGTTGGCTTTGCACATCAGATGACCAAAGTATTGGAGCTTCTGCTTCAGTAACAGTCCTTCCACACTTGACTACATTTGCCTATTGAGGAAGCAGATAAGAGCTTTCCAAATATAACAAGAATTTTCTTCTTCAGATGCAGGAGTAAAATTTCAAGATCCCATGAAAGGATGTGGTTAGTATCACTCTCTTGTACCCATTTTATTTACTGTTGGGGCCCAGCATTATTCTATTCTTCCCTCTTATTTATTATAGTCAGTCTTGTTTATTCACCTCAACCCATTCTTCTATCAGATGATTCTGACATGCATTTAAAGTGCCTCACTTTTTATGAAGACGTTTGTTTGTTTAAAGCATAGGTGTTTTGCAGACACCATCATACAGAACATTTTTTCTGTGTTGTCTGATGATTGTTAGCTTAACTGCATTAATCTTTTTGCCTCCACCTGAACAGTTTGTGCCCTCATTCATGATGCAAATGTTTATTGACTGCCTCCAAATACCAGGCACAACAGGTTCTGCTTGAACTATGGGTTCCCTGGAAAAGTTGGGCACAAAACTGGAAATGTGGTTTATGTATATGTATATATATATATATATATATATATATTTAATTGATTCATAGATGTTAATGATTAAGATATGAAGCTCAAGCAAACAATAGCCTGTCTTTATAGTCACAGAGAATGGTTTCATTAAAATCATTAGATTTGTCTGCATCCAGGATATGAAGCGGAGCTGGTGTATCATTTTTTTAAAGCTATAGTATAAGGCAGTAGCATGAATTTCTCTATAGTTTTATCACACTTACCAGTCACAGATGAGCTCTAAAAACCAAATTAATATTTGTAAACTATAGTTCATGAATGTATAAGTCAATAAGCATGCATTTATTTATTAGTTCAATGAACATTTGTAGCCCTAGTTACAAGTACCAAGCAAGGTTCCATGGAACATATTAAGGATGGAAGGAGAGAAAAATATATTCCTTGTTCTCAAGTATCTCACATTCTGTGATAAAGCTGGATACTCAGACAGACAAATTTAATCAACTGTCATAATTATCAGCATAGAGATATGCAACAGAACAGGGGGAAGTCAAACAAAATACAAAATTTTCTCCCTTACTGTGAAGTGGAAATCAGAGACACTCAACAGTGTAGTCAGTGCTGAATTGGCACTCAAAGTGATGATGAGAAGTTCAGATGAGAAGCAATGCTTTCTGAGAGGTGGGGAACATGGACAGACTCTTGGAGGCAAGAGATGCAGTTACAGGTGAAGGCAGCAACCATTGTTTCCCATGGCTGGAGTGTCGAATAAATGGAGAAAGTAGTGAAAATGGAAGTAAAGTCAGCAGCAGGACCCAGGAGTGGGCATCCTCGTGAACCACGTGCATGTTCAGTCACGCAGTTGTGTCTGACTCTGTGATCCTATGGACTGTAACCCACCAGGCTCCTCTATCCATGGGATTTTCCATGCAAGAATACTAGAGTAGGTTGCCTTTCCTACTAAGGGAATCTTCCCAACTCAGGAAGATTCCTGTGTCTCCTGCATATCCTACATTGACAGGTGGATTCTTTACCACTGTGCCACCTGAGAAGCCCTTGTGAGCACAGTGGAGCCTGAATATATCCTACAAACAGTGGCAAGACACTGAATTCCACGTGGAGACATGGAATCACTTACCTTGAAGAAATGGAGGCAGAATTTAGAGGCATCAACTTTGGAGGCTGGGGAAACCTGTCAAAAGTTGAATAGAACTGACTTCCCCGGTGGCCCAGTGGTTAAGAATTTGCCCGCCAATGCAGGGGATATGGATTTGATCCCTGGTCTGGAAAGATTTCACTGTGCACCACAATTACTGAAACCATGCACCTATAGCTTGCGCTCTGCAACAAGAGAAGCCACCACAATGAGAAGCCCATGCCAGGCAACAAAGAATAGCCTCCTTTGACCACAATTAGAGAAAGTCCTCATGCAGCAGCAAAGACTCAGCACAGCCTATATATATATATTTAAAGAGTTGACTAGTTCTGACAAATGCGTCCTCTCCTCTGTCCTGGGACAAATCACAGTGCCTTTGTCATCTGTGAGTTTCTATTCCCTCCTGTCTACCTCTCCCCTCCAAAGTAAAGGGAGAACAATTTATGCTTAGGTAGATAAAAGAGCCATAGCCTGAAAACTTAAAAACATAATTGTGTCCAACTGGTGATTACTGTGGATTAAAAAAAAAATTGGAACTTTTTGCTTTTTGCCTAGACTTACAAAAACACACTCCTTGTACTGTCATAATTATCAGCATAGAGATATGCAACAGAACAGGGGGAAGTCAAACAAAATACAAAATTTTCTCCCTTACTGTGAAGTGGAAATCAGAGACACTCAACAGTGTAGTCAGTGCTGAATTGGCACTCAAAGTGATGATGAGAAGTTCAGATGAGAAGCAATGCTTTCTGAGAGGTGGGGAACATGGACAGACTCTTGGAGGCAAGAGATGCAGTTACAGGTGAAGGCAGCAACCATTGTTTCCCATGGCTGGAGTGTCGAATAAATGGAGAAAGTAGTGAAAATGGAAGTAAAGTCAGCAGCAGGACCCAGGAGTGGGCATCCTCGTGAACCACGTGCATGTTCAGTCACGCAGTTGTGTCTGACTCTGTGATCCTATGGACTGTAACCCACCAGGCTCCTCTATCCATGGGATTTTCCATGCAAGAATACTAGAGTAGGTTGCCTTTCCTACTAAGGGAATCTTCCCAACTCAGGAAGATTCCTGTGTCTCCTGCATATCCTACATTGACAGGTGGATTCTTTACCACTGTGCCACCTGAGAAGCCCTTGTGAGCCACAGTGGAGCCTGAATATATCCTACAAACAGTGGCAAGACACTGAATTCCACGTGGAGACATGGAATCACTTACCTTGAAGAAATGGAGGCAGAATTTAGAGGCATCAACTTTGGAGGCTGGGGAAACCTGTCAAAAGTTGAATAGAACTGACTTCCCCGGTGGCCCAGTGGTTAAGAATTTGCCCGCCAATGCAGGGGATATGGATTTGATCCCTGGTCTGGAAAGATTTCACTGTGCACCACAATTACTGAAACCATGCACCTATAGCTTGCGCTCTGCAACAAGAGAAGCCACCACAATGAGAAGCCCATGCCAGGCAACAAAGAATAGCCTCCTTTGACCACAATTAGAGAAAGTCCTCATGCAGCAACAAAGACTCAGCACAGCCTATATATATATATTTAAAGAGTTGACTAGTTCTGACAAATGCGTCCTCTCCTCTGTCCTGGGACAAATCACAGTGCCTTTGTCATCTGTGAGTTTCTATTCCCTCCTGTCTACCCCTCCCCTCCAAAGTAAAGGGAGAACAATTTATGCTTAGGTAGATAAAAGAGCCATAGCCTGAAAACTTAAAAACATAATTGTGTCCAACTGGTGATTACTGTGGATTAAAAAAAAAATTGGAACTTTTTGCTTTTTGCCTAGACTTACAAAAACACACTCCTTGATTTGACATTCTCTTTGAGATGTTATCTCTGTTTCTTTAGGTGAATATTGTTTGTGAGCGTGTTTGTAAATCTGAATATAATTTGAAGGCAAAGAATCAACCATGTGGAAATGAAGGGGTTTTTTTTTTCCTTTCTTTTTCTTTTGTGTTATCTTTATGGGTGATGTTCTTTCTGTTAATACTAAGAGATGTGTCACCAGGAGATGGGCTGTATTTGACTCAGTCCACGGGGCTTCCCGGGTGACTCAGTAGTAAAAAATCCACCTGCATCCACCTGCCCATGCAGGACACTCAGAAGACACACCTTAGATCTCTGGAGACACAAGGAAGATCCCCAGGGGAAGGAAATGGAAACCTATTCCAATAGTCTTGCCTGGTGAATCCCACAGAAAAAGAAGTCTGGTGGGCTATAGTCCATGAGACTCTTAAGAGTCCCTTGGACTGCAAGGAGATCCAACCAGTCCATCCTAAAGGAAATCAGTCCTGAATGTTCATTGGAAGGACTGATGCTGAAGCTGAAACTCCAGTACTTTGGCCACCTGATGTGAAGAGCTGACTCATTGGAAAAGACCCTGATGCTGGAAAGGATTGAAGGAAGGAGGAGAAGGGGATGACAGAGAATGAGATGGTTGGATGGCATCACAGACTCAGTGGACATGAGCTTGAGTAAACTCTGGGAGTTGGTGATGGACAGGGAGGCTTGGTGTGCTGTAGTCCTTGGGGTCACAAAGAGTCAGACATAACTGAGTGGACACTACGATGATGGTAAGTGGTATTTGAGTCAGTTTTCAGTTAAGAAAACAACAACAATTAAAAAAAAACCCACCCTAAATATACCAATAGGATGGTATCTGATGTGGGGATTAATTGTTTATAAATCATGACAAAGCATGCATGATTAGAGGTTAAAGCAAACTATTTCCAGCTTTCAGAAAATCAAGTCATTGCAGAAGTTTCAAAACAACACCCCTGATGAGCACACTGTCTGTAATGCTGAAGCAGATGATCTGCAGAATGCCTGGAATCTGCTGACAAATCACCTACTGCTCTCAGTTGAAGTTCAGTCAACACTTACCGCTGTCAAAGAAAGGACTGTCAAAGAAAATGATGTCTACCTCTCTTCCACCTTCTGAACCACGCCTGCCTTCTCAGTGGTGAAACCTCAGCAGGCGATGGCAAGAGCGCCAACCATATGTGGTTTCCAGCCTTCCAGCCTTCACTGCACAAAGAGCAAGTGTAGAAAGAACTAGAATCGTGCTAAGATGGCAGCAGGCATACCAGATCACACGATGTGCATTCTAGGGTCATTCACATTATATCTGTTCACTCTAGGGCTCAAGCAAAATCCAGCTCATGTGTGAAGAGAAGCCCACATGTCAAAGAAAAGTGAGTAGCTTCTCATGAAATCTGAATTCTTAGTAAGTACAGGAGATAACAATCAACAGTGATTATAGCAGTTTAGTCCCCAGTACTAGTTTCAGTTGTTTCTGAAGATTGAAATTCAGCTTGAATATAAATTCCATTTCTATCTTTTTATTTCAACTACTTAAAATTACAAGTTGAACTATATCTGAAGAAAGTTTTCAAGAATCTGTCAGTTTTTAAACTCAAATTAGAGCCAGACTCTTTTAAAGTCAAATTCCAATTATTTTTGAAATATATAAATACAATTTATAATAAAACTGTTTTATAGATAATGTATGTCAAAGGGTTATGATTTGGGGGCCTGAT
>SJYC01041549.1:0-19703 GCA_006408675.1 Madoqua kirkii | reverse complement strand
AATTTTAAATTTCTTTTAGCCTTTCTGCCGTTTCAAAGATTTGTTAGCAGGTATTTACCTGAGATTCAGAAACAAAATAATTTTAGTGACATTTGACAAAGAAAATTAATGAAATTCCATGTTTTCAATTATTAATGAATTTAAAAATATCTAACCACATAAATTGCTCCAAAGTTTAATTTACCTTGTTCCTTTTTTCCTTGTTCTTCAGAAGAATACATAATGAGACAAATTGGAGCATCATTATCAACCTTAAAGTTCTAAAAACAAAAACACAAACCAGACCAACTCAACGTAAGTACAAGCTGAGAGTAAACTGTCTTAGTTTTTAATATAATATGGCCACAGTTTAGTACTTTGCACAAGATTGAATTCAGTAAATGCTAATCTCCTCCCTCTTCTCCTTTGAGATCTTTTTCTGTAGAAAAGAGAGTCTTTTCTCTTTTCCCAATGTCTCTGGAGATGCTGAGAACAAGGAATCATAGAAATGAGCTTTGCTTGCTTTGGTTTTTCACTGGACATATAAAATAAATACCTAAAATGACTATCTAGTAAATTCAGTTCCTAAAACCCTGCTACATCAGAAAAAAATGTATATGAACAAAATGCCTATTAAACAATGAATGAAAAAAAAAACTGTAGTTTAGTACTTTGCACAAGATTGAATTCAGTAAATGCTAATCTCCTCCCTCTTCTCCTTTGAGATCTTTTTCTGTAGAAAAGAGAGTCTTTTCTCTTTTCCCAATGTCTCTGGAGATGCTGAGAACAAGGAATCATAGAAATGAGCTTTGCTTGCTTTGGTTTTTCACTGGACATATAAAATAAATACCTAAAATGACTATCTAGTAAATTCAGTTCCTAAAACCCTGCTACATCAGAAAAAAATGTATATGAACAAAATGCCTATTAAACAATGAATGAAAAAAAAAACTGAAAACAAAGTCTTATGCAGGAAAAGAAAAACAGTAAAAATTGTTTAATGTATCCTGGAGGGAACACCAGTGTGGCTTTTAAGTAAGTCTCATATCTGGGGCTTCCTATGTGGTGCAGTGGTAAAGAATCCACCTGCAAATGCACGAGACACAGGAGATGCAGATTTGATCCTTGGGTTGGGAAGATTCCCCAGAGGAGGAAATGGGAACCCACTCCAATATTCTTACCTGGGAAATCTCATTGATAGAGGAGCCTGGTGGGCTACCGTCCATGGGGTGCAAAGAACTGGACACAACTTAGCAACTAAAACACAACTGCTATATCTATGGGTTTTTCTGGTACAAAATACCTTCCTTCCACTATTATAGGGATGTTCCCAAACAGGAGCAGTTCAAAAGGCCCTAATTCCTGGAGGTGGAAGTTATTAGACTGTTCTTAGTTTAGGCAACAGTGGATGGGGTGAAATTCTTCAAAATGTTGCCATATGAAAACCAACTTCTTACAGACTGCTTAGTCAAGGGTGCACTGTTGTATGGCAGAAACCAACACAATGCTGTAAAAAAAATTTTTAATATATTTAAATTAAAAATAGAAAAAAAAAAGTAAAAAAGAAAAGAGTGCATTCCTAAGAACCAGCTCACTAAATACTGAAAGGATTTTCAAAATACTCTAGATATTCTAACTGAAGTGAATCGTTTGATTTTTTTTGAACACTTGCTCAAAAGAAGTAAAAATACTTTTATGAAAACTTCAGGTAAACTTCAAGTTTTCCTCCATCCAAAATCCTATCTCTGCTGTTGATAATGAGGAGAGTATACTTCTGTGGGCTACCTGGAGAAGTGTTGATCTATGTATTATTTTTGTCTTATTTCACTGACAGCCAAAATTTTCATGAGTTAGATCACGTGTTTTGAGTGAGATGACAAGGAAGAATATGCCATTAAACTCTCAGGACTGGAAATATAGAAACATGAAGCTTGTTCTCTATTGTACAAAACATTTGTACATCATCCATATACACATTGAAGCAGAGCACATTTAGAAAGAATCAATTTCTTTCAGACAAGAAAACCTTATTAACGTTGCCTGAAGATTAACATAATATCTATTAGAGTCGGACACGACTGAGTGACTTTCACTTTCACTTCACTTTCATTATTGGGGAAATGTTATAATCTAAATGAATACAGTAGCTAGAATTTATGCAATGATCCTTCCATGAAGTAACCAACAAAAGGCAACAAATGTCAACAAATTTCACAAATGTCTTGTCTTTTTCACTGTATATCAAACAGTAATCTGAAAGGTAGCATTATGGCCCAAACAACACACCATTAGAAGTTAAAGATCACTTAGATTTGACAAAGGGCATTCTTTCGAGAAGCAATTATGCTTCTGATTCTGAAGGAGGAGAAACAATTCTATGTCAGGTCCCACTTGAACTGCATTAAAACAGAGGTAATTGACAGTTTTAGGTGTCTTTTGTGCCTCATGAAATTCTTTCCTTACGTAATGCTTTCTTGTCACAGTCTTCGGAGACTGGGACCTGGGGACTGGAGTCGATGAGAAGCATGCAGGGGACCCAAGTCTTGAGTGAAACAAAGGTACTTTATTTGCAGAAATGCATGCTTATATATCTTCAATAAAATGATTACTCAGCCATTAAAAAGAATAAAATTCCACCAGTTGCAACAAAATGGATAGTCCTAAAAGGTCACTAAAGGGAGTCACTGAAGGGAATCCAAGCAGGTGCTCTTTCCCATGATCTCAGTCCTGAGAAATGCATGTAGCTCTGCTTGTTTCTGTTTTCCAGGAACTTATAAGGAACAGAGAGTCCTTGAGAAATGGCACACAAAGGAAGAAAACACCGTATTGGATCCCTTAAAGTTGAACATCCCCTGACACTTTCTCAATTTAGATTTTCTTTAAGGTTAACTATATTTTTTGAAAACTCTGCTGCTGGGAAGTACTCTCCTTCAAGCCTCTACAGGGAGTATATTTAGGGGGAAAAGTGAAAAACCTCACCTCACACATACAAAGAGAGAAAGAGCAGGGCTTTCCACAAAAAGGAACTGGAATGCTCTTCTGATCCTTTTTGCTTTTTCTTAAACTGAACGGTTAGATCATGTAAACTAAAGGAAAATAATTAGATCTTTTTTTTTTTTTACAATGAATCTGAATTTTGCCCATTGTTGGTCACTCTGCTTCATTTTTCTTACCAGTCCTAAACATTTACTAAATAATATGCTTAACAAATAGTAACTGAATAGTTATATCTAAAGAATTCAGAGAGCATTGCAAGAACTCAAAAGATAAAGTGTCTTTTTACTCTTAAGCATTTAAAATCAATAGACGGTAAACACAAATGTATTAACAACTAGTTAGAGCAGTATCTGATCATGCGCATAAAAATGACACAAACATATACTTGAGGGAGGGAAATGGAAGAAAAGATCATTTGTAATTCAAAGATCAGATAAAATTACATGAAAAAATATGTTTAAACCAGACAAACTACTACATGGAGGATGATTAAAGAAGAAGCTACAGATGGTTCAATGACTCAAACAGATGCAAAAATCAGAAAGGAATAAGATGAGATTAAGATTTTTATTTGGACCATAAAGTGCACAAAGAAAAGTAAAAAATGAGATTAGCTTTATTTTAGTTTTAGCTTATAAATAATGTGGTTAGACCCTAATCAAAAAAACATACTGTATGCCTAGTATTGGCTTTCCTGGTAGGTCGAGGTTAAAGCATCTGCCTGCAATGTGGGAGACCTGGGTTCAATCCCTGGGTCAGGAAGATCCCCTGGAGAAGGAAATGGCAACCCACTCCAGTATTCTTGCTTGGAGAATCTCATGGACGGAGGAGCATGGTGGGCTATGGTCCATGGGGTCGCAAAGAGTTAGACACGACTGAGCGACTACACTTTCACTTTCACTTTTCTTGACTAGCATTAGTCAGCCACTGGACATGGCTGCTGCAGGGAGGGGCGTGGTCTTCAGCAGCCAAGGCAATCCCAAAAGGGATGGTGGCTGGAGGTTGCTGCTGACTGCTTTCCCACAGCAGGGACAAGTCTTTTATTTGGATAAATGAACAGTGCTCTGAACAATGCTCCTTCTTATCCACAGTTCTCTTCCCCTCTCTCTCACATCACCTTTGTTCATACACCTGATGGGAGAATTTCCTCCAGATTCCATTGGATTTTTCTTCCTGGGGAAAACATACAAGAAGGTGGTTACTGAGATAAACTATAACCTGCTCCCCAGTGCCTACAGCTGGTCTCAAGGTTGAAAATGATCAGTTCCTCTGCCACCTTCCACTGAAGATAACTAACTCTCAGCCTGTCAGACCTTCTGCTGATCTTAGTAGTTTATCTGGTAGCTTAAGTCTTTATTTTAAAGGAATCAAACCCCTGGTATCCATGCCCTTCTCAGGCCAAGTTTGCTGTGCCTTTCTATTTGCCGTCCAGATTGGGTACCAAGATATCAAAGGACGCACAAATGAGTGAGCTTGACACCAGACATAGCCCTCTGGTTCAGCAGAGCTGGATAACATGGGGAAATATGAACTCAATGGGACAGCTATCTAAATAATCATGACTAATAGGAAGATCCTACCACTCCCCCACCCAACAAGAAGGCTTAGTGTATTTTTCCCCTCACATAAGTAAATAAAACTTTAGTTAGCAATGGTTCGATAATCCAAGAGTCAAAACTGCTTTATAAACAAAAAACACTATGTGGCACCTTAATTCAATTCTTAGGTGTGGAAACGTATAAAATATTAACATTACCAAAACTCATTTCGTGCATGTGGACAGTGATCCATGCTCTCACAGACTTGGAAAATACTGACTTATCATGTGAGTCTAGTTCAGTTTCAGTTCAGTCACTCAGTTATGTCCGACTCTTAGTGACCCCATGGACTATAGAATGCCAGGCTTCCCTGTCCATCACCATCTCTCGGAGCTTGCTCAAACTCATGTCCATCAAGTCGGTGATGCCATCCAACCATCTCATCTTCTACCGTCCCCTTCTCCTCCTGCCTTCAATCTTTCCTAGCATCAAGGTCTTTTCAAATGAGTCAGTTCTTCGCATCAGGTGGCCAAAGTATTAGAGATTCAGCTTCAGCATCTGGACTGATTTCAGGACTGATTTCCTTTAGTATTAACTGGTTTGATCACCTGGCAGTCCAAGGCACTCTCATGAGTCTTCTCCAACACCACAGTTCAAAAGCATCAATTCCTTGGTGCTCAGCTTTCTTTATGAGCCAACTCTCACATCCATACTTGACTACTGGAAAAACCATAGCCTTGACTAGACGGATCTTTGTAGTCAAAGTAATGTGTCTGCTTTTTAATATACTGTCTAGGTTGGTCATAGCTTTTCTTCTAAAGACCAAGCGTCTTTTAATTTCATGGCTGCAGTCATCATCTGCAGTGATTTTTGAGTCCAAGAAAATAAAGTCTCTCACTGTTTCCATTGTTCCCCCATCTATTTTCCATGAAGTGATGGGACCAGATGCCATGCTCTTCATTTATTTGAATGTTGAGTTTTAAGTTAATTTTTTCACTCCCTTTTTCACTTTCATCAACAGACTTTTTAGTTCTTCTTTACTTTTGCCATAAGAGTGGTTTATAAAATATTAATTTTTCAAAAAGTGTAGAAGGAGCAGTTTATTAATCTGAACTTGATCCTAAGAAGCATGGTACAAGTAAAATGTATATTTTTTCTAGGCTACATTTGTGAAATTATTTTGATGAGCTCTTTATAAAGGGATGTTTCAATTGCAATAAAATTCTTACATAATTGATGAAAATTTATGTCATAATAATCAATATAATCATTTTAATAGAACCCATATAGATTAGTGGTTTACTTTAGATCAATGTTCCTATTCTTCAGGTGGAAAAATAGCAAAAAAAAAAAATGGAATTTATAATTCTAAAAGAGTAATATAAAGTTTGTATATGTATACAAATGAAAGTATATTTATTCATAAACGTCTATGATTTCAATAAGTCATTCATGGCAAAGATGTTGAGGTCTAATGGGGAAAAAAGTCTAGAATATTTTAGTTGGCAAACTTTATTTGAAAATCTTCTCTACCCCTTCATAGTTACTTGGAAAATTCACTTGCGCTCACTGGGCTTCAGTTTTCTTGCCAGTACAACATGGTTGAGGTGATCAGATGGGATAGTCATATGAAAGACCCCTGACATTGCTTATCACAGAGAGGAGATCAGAAAGGGTTGCTTCTACCCTTATCCATAAAAATACAGGAGAATATGGCATATTTCTGACCAAGTCATAGTTGTTTTCTCTCAATCTCAATAATCCTATCAAATAAAAACATGTTCAACATTAAGAGGTTAGAGAGTAAAGACTTGAAATGCTGAAAAGATCAGATCTGAAAAAGCAGTGGAGTCGCAAGAGGTCAAGTTTCAGATTTTCACTTAAAATAGTATATAGTACCAAGAGGTGTGGCATACATGTTATCTATTGCTTAGGCTGTGTGTGTTTTGTGGCTGTTCTGTTTTATATTGTATTGTTTTTGTTTTTTCTTCAGGGAGTTTAGGAATACTGAAGCATGTTTCAGGCACTTATGACCGGTTTGGCTGAAAATCAGCCTGTAATTTTAATAAAGTCTACAAAGCATGAAGCTACATCTAATTTAGCAAGATCATGATTTCTTCTCCCTCCATTGCTCCCTTCACCCCTTCCTCCTGCCTCATTCCCCAGGAATTATGATGGCTGTGCCAGAGTGGAAAAATGATGTCTTGTCTTTTCAATTTTTTAGTAACCAAGTCACTCACCAGGCACTGCTCTCCTTCACTAAGCCTTCTTTTCAGGAAGCTGGACCATTTTCTATTTAAGATTCTGCCAGGCCTCTCAATGATACTGTTCTAGATTTTGTGGTGGATAGAGAGGAAACTGAGATCTTTATCCTTATCCTTGCTAGATCAACGCTGGAAGAAGATACAGTCACTAAGTGATGTTGCTCTTAATGTTTTCTCTTTAGTTGGCCAGAATGATATAGCGGAATAAACCCTAGTCTCAGAATCTGAAGGCACTGTTCCAAATCTGCCATTGAGATAGGATGACTTCATACAAATGTCACTTAACTTCTCTGAGTGTAGTTTCTTCAGAAATAAAAAACGTGGAGATAATTTAGGATGTTCCCCGAAGGATCTTTTCAGCTCTAAACTTGTATCTCTCTACCTCAGATTGTTCCAAACTGCTTCTACAACTCTCAGTGTGTAATTTATTTGTTGATTAAACACAGTTATGTCAAGTGAATAATCTCTCCCTGTTCATCCTCTAAAGAAGCCCTAATTGGAAGTCTCAATTTAGGCATAATTTTGAACATTAACCTTAAAATCTTTTGTAAGCCTAGGATTCTAAGATTTTAATACTACAAAATATATAAATTCTGCCCTGAGAAGTTGATGCAGAGAAGCATGCTTGTCAAATTCCTTGCAGGCTTTCTTCTTACTTCATTGTCATTTAGCAGTGAAAGTGAAAGTTTCCTCAGTAGTGTTTGACTTTCTGCAACCCCAAGGAATTCTCCAGGCCAGAATACTGGAGTGGTTAGCCTTTCCCTACTCCAGGGGATCTTCCTGACCCAGGAATCAAACCAGGGTCTCCTGCATTGCAGGCAGATTCTTTACCAAGTGAGCTATCAGGGAAGCCCTGTCATTTAGCAGGTGAATTCAACCCTTGCATTCAATCCTTGCAACCCTGACACAACCCATTTTGTGTCAACATGTAGAGTGAACTGCAGTTCTACAGAGCATTTCATTTACCATTTCAGTCTCACTCATCTCTCTTTACTTTGGGTATCTCAAGAAAGAGCTAGTCTTCACAGATTTCAGAATGGTTGTGAGTAGAAGTATATCCTGAATTGGTTAAAGTTTTTAATCTCTTTTCCTATGGAAGATTTCGGAGAAAGTGATGGATGTTTGTTGAAGGGAAAATACTATTACTTTTTTTAACTTTTTATTTTGTATTGGTGTATAGCCAATTTTTGCCTGGAGAATTCCATGGACAGATGAGCCTGGCAGGCTACTATCCATGGATTCTCAAAGACTCAGACACGACTGAGTGACAAGCACTTTTTTTTTTCATGACTGATTAACAAACAGTGTTGTGACAGTTTCAGGTATCCAGTGAAGGGATTCAGCCATATATACACGTGTATTAATTCTCCCTCAAACTCCCCTTCCATCCAGGCTGCCACATAACATTGAGCAGAATTCCATGTGCTATACAATAGACTCTTGTTGGTGATCCATTTTAAATATAGCAGTGTGTACATGTTGCTACTTTTAATAAAACAGAGCTCTTATATTAGTGTCCCTTTTAAGACTTACTCGCTATAATCTTCTCAAGGTGACGAGTGTGTCAAGGTAGTGACATTTAAATACAGAACAAGATTTTTTTTGGACTCTCTTGGTGGTACAGTAGATGAGTCTGCCTGTCGATATAGAAGACATGGGATTCAATCCCTGGTCCGGGAAGATTTCACATGTGCAGCCAACTGGGCCCGTACACCACAATCACTGAGCCTGTGCTCTAGATCCCACAAGCAATAGCTACCTGAAGCCCATTCGCCTGGAGCCTGTGCTCCATAACAAGGGAAGGCCACACACTGCAACAGAGAGTAGCCCCCACTCTCCACAACGAGAGAAAGCCTGAGAGCACAGCAATGAAGAGCCAGTGCAACCAAAAACAAAATAAATTAATAAATTTTTTTAAAAAGATTTCTTATCAGTAGGAAAAAACAGAATATTATTATTCACATATTTACTGGATGCCTGAGTACTTTTCAGGGGAATTAGTAATTCTGAAAGAGTTGGACTACTTAACTGAATAATAATAAACTAGGTATAATTGGGCACAGGGTTCAAGTATATATATGAAATGAGGATGGCAGTGATCTTTCTTCCTCCAGGCCGTCTTGCTGTCTTCTATAAAATGTAGAAGGAAAACATATTGTTTCTGAGATTTCTTACTATTTGACTTCCCTCTCTCATGTTACACAGGGATGTTAAATCACTTTTCCATGTCATTCTTTACTTACTGGCATGCATATCTATTCCTAATACCAATATTGCTAAGATTAGTAATAGTGATGATGATAAGCATATGTTAGTCACTCAGTTGTGTCTGACTCTTTGCAACCCCATGGACTATAGTCCACTGGGCTCCTCTCTCCAGGGAATCTTCCAGGCAAGAATACTGGAATGGGATGCCATTCCCTTCTCCAGGGGATTTTCCCAAACCAAGGGTTGAACCCTGGTCTCCTGCACTGCAGAGGCATTCTTTACTGTCTGAACCACCAGGGAAGCCCAGCGATCATGATAACAACAGTTAAATATGAAACACTTGTGCCAGGCAGTTAACTGTTTTACATGGTGTGTATCTTTACTCCTGCAACAACCCACTGAAACAGTGACAACATCCATATCTTATAGATAAAGAAATTGCAGCTTTAAAGTGTAAGTACTTTGTCAAAATTCACAAAAGAAAAAGAGGAGTAGGAAATTGAATGCAGGAATTTAACTCCAGAGCTCCACACCCCAAACCGAATGGCCCGCTGCAGTTAAGCATTCTGCATGTACAAATTCAGCACATCAAAACACAAACATTACATACCTTTAATTCCTCTCTCAAACAAGAGTTCTTAAAAAATTCCAGGGAGTTTGCTTTTTCTCTTATGTTTCTCTTTCAGTGAAAGGCTGCACCAATTCCCACATTTCCTTGAAAAGGATATTTTATGTCAACATCAATTCTTCTTTTCCCTTGTCCTAGTTTCATATTCAATTTGTCACGCCTGATGACTTACAGTTTAAATATTTTTCTCAATTTCCAAAATATTTCTCAATTTTTCAGTATTTTTTTCAATATCTCAAAACCAAGTAATTAGCCTCGGTTCTTTTTATTGTGTCATTGAATTATGGCAAAGTGTTGCAGCTGGTTGTTGTAGGTTGAATTGCTTCCAGCTCAAATTCACATGTTGAAGGACTCACCCCCAGTTCCTCAGAATGTGAGCTTATTTGAACACAGGCTTTGTGCAGAGGTACTCATTAGTGGAGCCTTGACTTAGTATGACTGAGGAGTTTGGACACAGTAACACACAGGAAGAACATCATGAGAACAGGAAAACAGAGATTGGGGTGAGCTGTCTACAGATCAAGGGACATCAGAGATTGCCAGCAAGCCGCTAGAAGGCAGGGGAACAGATTCTTTCTCTGGGCTTTCAAAAGGAGCCAACCCTGATAATATCTTGATCTTAGACTTCTCACCTTCAGAACTGTGAGTTGATACATTTCTGTTATTTTAGCCACCTTCTTTAAAGTTCTTTGTTACAGCAGCCCTAACAAACCTGTACACTGGTTTTCTGAAGCTCATGTTACCATCAAATTTGAGTCTTGAATTAGTGTCATTGCGAGCTGCTTTGCCAAAAGATGCTGTCCCTTTTCAAGCTCTGTCTTTTCCAGAGCTTGTCCTTTCCCAAATCCATTTTCTCTTCAAGTAGATAAAGTATCCTTATATTTAAAATGCTGCTTACAATAATATTTTCTTTTTTACCTTTCTCAAGTCTCAGCCCACTCCACTTACTTCTGACAGAGCTTTTAGCTGCCTTATTTCCCCAAGTTTGGAGTGTATATCAGTTATGATCTGACAGAAAATAGAAATACTGGACTTCTGGTAAAACTATATGTAATTGCCATTTTTTGCTGATCAGATTCAGTCCAGTATTAGTAAATGTATATGAGTCAATATAATGTTTTAAGCAGAGTAAATTTAGCTCTTTACACGTAATGAAAAAGCTAAAAAGTTAAACAGAGGATGATGGGGTGATCCAAATATTAGCAACAGTGAGAAACTGCTGGTTCCCCTGAGGCTGGAGGGACAAAGAGAGGAGGGCAGTCCAGAAACCAACCTACCTGTTGAAGGTTGGAGCCACTGCAGGTCTGAAAGGCAGGAGGTGCAGCCACAGAGGAGATGTGAAGAATCTCTCAAAAACAGGGAAAGAAACATTCCGATTTATTCTCTTATCCATTCTTCTGTCAATGCCTCCCACTGGCTAAACTAAGCTGAATTCTAGAGGCCTAGGCTTCCCTGGTGGCTCAGATGGCAAAGAATCCGCCTACAATACAGGAGACTTGGGTTCAATCCCTGGGAAGACTCCCTGGAGGAGGACATGGCAACCCACTCCAGCATTCTTGCTGGGAGGATCCCCATGGACAGAGGAGCCGGGCAGCCTACAGTCCATGGGGTTGCAAGGAGTCGAGCACAACTGGGAGACTAAGCACAAACACTAGAGGCCAGTGAAGCCTGGGAAGTACATGTAATGATGCCAGCTGGAGTGGATAAGGCTGGGGAGGAGATGTGAGAGCAAACAAGTGAATAAAAGGCAGAGATTAAAAGGTTCTCGTATGTTTGACTTCAATTTGTCAGTGTCCTGCTGGGTCTTAGGGCTGATGCTGTTCTGTCTCTATTCCTCCACAGAGGTGATCCCTACATTGTCTCTGCCTTTTGTACACCCTGAACCTAATCCACACGGAGGAGTGTGACAATGGAAATTGCCAGAGTTCTCACATCCAGTTTCTGGATGAATCAGCATCAAAGGACAAAGGAAAGGCCCCTAATAATGCAGTCATGCTGAGCAACCAGTCTACTGGCCTCAAAGTAATGCTCAGCAGACTTCTGCTTCCCAGGGAGAGAGATCAGAGGCCGGACCCGTGACTGTGCACCTGACTGTGGGCATCAGAGCAAATGTAAGTCAGCATGCAAAACAAGGACCACAGGAAATCATAGCAGGGCAATCCAGCGTAGACTGGGGTGAGCGACAAAGAGCACATCTGCGGTGACTCAGAGATGAGGATGTGGGGAGAGGGGCTGTGGCAGCTCACCTGATTTCCAGGATCTATTACATCTCTGCTACTTGAATTTTCCAGACTGTGTGACTGAGTTTTAATTTTTAGAGATGAATGCCGCTATAGAATTGAGGATGTGTATCACTAAGTTTTCATCTTCAGGATCTTAGTAAATCCAGAAATGATTCTTTAAGGACTTTTCACCTAGACATCCAAAGGGAGAGGATTACCATACTCACACAGTGAAATGAACTACGCAAAGATCATTCAGCACTTAACTAATGTGGAATGTTTTTACTTGCCATCCAAATAAAAAGGTGCTGTCTTACTTCCAGATCCTCTTTAGCTTTAGAAAGATAGAAAGTGAAATCTCTCAGTCATGTCAGACTCTTTGCGACCTCGTGGACTGTAGCCTGCCAGGCTCCTCTGTCCATGGAATTTTCCAGGCAAGAGTACTGGAGTGGGTTGCCATTTCCTTTGGTCACATTAAAATGAAACATGAAAACTTAAGTGGTAATGAAGATCTTCCTTGAAGGTCTATTTAGAATGGGGAGAGTGGCATGTACAGAAACTTTTTAAACTATCTAAAATATCTTGGGTATATTTTATTAAGTTCACACTCTCTGAAGCTTCACTGGGCAGCTGTGCTCTTTCTCCTGCAAGCTTAACTGTTACACTGATTTGCAATCATCTATTACTGCTCCAAAGAGCAAAAGACAGAATCCTCAGAACCCGTGTCTTAGAAAGCTGAAAAAGAGGGAATTCTTAGCACACTTGTTATTCTCACATTTCTAGTACACCTAAAAAGAGATTAAACACAATATGAAGAATATTCTGTTATTAATTTTCAAGTTCTCATTAAAGAAAAATAAGCTTATTGACTAAAAGAAGCTATATAAATTATCTCTGCAAATTTCTGCTCTAACTTCTCATCTTGGTTTGGCATTGCAAACTTTTATTTAGTCTTACAAAGCTAGGCAAGAACTGTAAGAAAACACAGCTATTCTTAGGTCTAGAGGGACTTCCCTTGAAAGACTAATCCACTGAAAGATAAAGAGCAAGCAATTTATCAGATGACTGGTCAAAGTTCATTCCATAGAACCTCAACTCTTGTACAGTCTCTGGTGGTTGTGTTACCTGGTGCCTTCAAGCAGCCAAGAGCTTCTATAGGTCAAGCTGGTTTGGATTTGGAAGATGAAGTTTCTGTGCCACTCAGTGGCAGAAACAAAAGCCATTTTAAAGCCCAACCCTCATTACTAGAAGACTGAGACAGTCAGTGGCATAAAGAAATAAACAGAGAGATGATGGAGGCATCTGGATAGCAATGGTGGGATCCATCAAGAATCCACCAAAAGAGTAAACAGGGCAAACAAATAGGCTAGGAGGGCAGGTGGGGCCAAGTTTCTCTAAATGGTATATAGACTAGATTTTGGACAAATTGTCATAGTCACACATCATTTTAATTGTCTCTTTTTCTCCTTTTTCTTTTTTTTTTTTTTGATATATAGAAGTATGAGCTATATATATAAAGATTTTTCAGAATAATTCTTTGTCTTGATCATTAAATTAAAAACTGTAAAATTCAAAATGATGCAAATTCTATCTATAAATCTTTTGGTCAGTTTTGAGCTAATGGCCCCTGCTGTCTATCACTGAGAGGAGAAGTATGAACATTTCTCTCAGCTGAATATTGGTATTGGAGTCTCTGAGGAAAACACAACACAGTCAAGCACTTGATAAAAAACAAGGCTTTTCTCACATAGAGAAGAAATGGGGCAAAGTCAGCTTCCATTTTCACGTCCCTATGACCAGCTGGTCTCTCCCAGCAGCTGCCGCAGGGCACATGGCCTGGATGCAACCTTCTTGTGCTGTAGCAGAAGGTCCTTGGGCCCTCCCCATGGAGTACAGATATAGCAGTGGGGCTGCCCGGGTGTCCTGTGCACATACTCAAGTAGATAAAAGGAACACACAAATTGAGCCTGAAACAAGGAAAGCTGTTCCTACAGGAGTCGATAAGTTCAGTATAGTGAAGTCGCTCAATCGTGTCCAACTCTTGGCGACCACATAGACTGTAGCCTACCAGGCTCCTCTGTCCATGGGATTTTCCAGGCAAGAGTACTGGAGCGGATTGCCATTTCCTTCTCCAGGGGATCTTCCAAGCCCCTGAGAACGCATTATCTCCTGTGTGTGCATGCTAAATCACTTCAGTCATGGCCAACTCGTTGTGACCTTAGACTGAAACCCACAAGGCTCCTCTGCTCATGGGATTCTCCAGGCAAAAATACTAGGGTGGGTTGCCATTTCCTTCTCCAGGGAATCTTCCCAACCCAGGGATTGAACTGGTGTCTCCTTACATCTGCCTGCATTGGCAGACTACTTCTTTACCACTAGTGCCACCTGGGAAGTACACATTATCTCCTGATCAGAACGTAACCCAGATCCAAGACCCATTATTAGGCTGCCAGGTACAGATGGAAAGATTGCACCCAGTGACTGCCTTTCCCAATGAGCAGCCTGTGAAAAAATATATATATTTATCTTGAGTTATCTAGATTGCATCAAGCTGCCCAAAAAGGGTTTGTTGTTGTTGTTTTGTTGTTACTAATCCTCATGGGATTTCTCTGCAATAATACTGAAGTACTGCCATTTTCCTTCTCCAGGGGATATTGGGAACCAAGGATAGAACCTGTGTCTCCTGCATTGGCAGGTGGATTCATAGCCACTGAGCCATGAGGGAATGAAATGTACAGAATCTGGAGAGTTTGAACTTGGGAAGCTATACATATCTGTATTTACCTACAAAGGTCCGTTTAGTCAAAGCTGTGGTATTCTTTGCGAACCAGGGAAGCCCTCAATAGGGTTCAGTTCAGCTCAGTTCACTCGCTCAGTCGTGTCTCACTCTTTGCGACCCCATGAATCGCAGCACACCAGGCCTCCCTGTCCATCAACAACTCCCGGAGTTCACTCAGACTCACATCCATTGAGTCAGTGATGCCATCCAGCCATCTCATCCTCTGTCGTCCCCTTCTCCTCCTGCCCCCAATCCCTCCCAGCAACAGGGTATTTTTCCAATGAGTCAACTCTTTGCATGAGGTGGCCAAAGTATTGGAGTTTCAGCTTTAGCATCAGTCCTTCCTAAGAACATCCAGGACTGATCCCCTTTAGAATGGACTGGTTGGATCTCCTTGCAGTCCAAGGGGCTCTCAAGAGTCTTCTCCAACACCACAGTTCAAAAGCATCAATTCTTCGGCACTCAGCTTTAGTCACAGTCCAACTCTCACATCCATACATGACCACTGGAAAAAACATAGCCTTGACTATACAGACCTTGATGACAAAGTAATGTCTCTGCTTTTCAATATGCTTCTAGGTTGGTCATAACTTTCCTCCCAAGGAGTAAGCGTCTTAAAATTTGATGGCTGGAATCACCATCTGCAGTGCCTTTGGAGCCCAGAAAAATAAAGTCTGACACTGTTTCCACTGTTTCCCCATCTACTTCCCATGAAGTGATGGGACCAGATGTCATGATCTTCGTTTTCTGAACGTTGAGCTTTAAGCCAACTTTTTAACTCTCCTCTTTCACTTTCATCAAGAGGCTTTTGAATTCCTCTGCCATAAGGGTGGTGTCATCTGCATATCTGAGATTATTGATATTTCTCCCAGCAATCTTGATTCCAGCTTGTGCTTCTTCCAGCCCAGTGTTTCTCATGATGTACTCTGCATATAAGATAAATAAGCAGGGTGACAATATGCAACCTTGACGTACTCCTTTTCCTATTTGGAACCAGTCTGTTGTTGCATGTCCAGTTCTAACTCTTGCTTCCTGACCTGCATATAGGTTTCTAAATCGTGACAAAAGGGAAATACTCTAAAGTGGATTTAAGAGTTGAGATGAATGGATATAAATGAGAGTCTCTGTTTTATTTTGCTTGTAAGTATACTTGTCATAAGTGGAGCTGAAAAGTTTAGTGTGGATTAAGAATGAAAAAATTAAAGTACTTGGAGTAAAAATTGCCAAAGATGACTTCATGACTGAACAATAATAAACAATATTTATAGTTCAGGAAGTAGAAGGTTGTTTATATATGAATCTTCACAGAAATACGTAAGAATACGCACAGATCAAGACAATCTGAATTAAATATGCAGAGGCATTTCTCACTATGCTGTACTTCTCTTTATTGTGCTTCACGGACATTGCTGTTTTTACAAATTAAAGATTTGAGGCAACTTTCCATTGAGCAAGTCTATTACCACTGTTTCTCCAACAGCATTTCCTCATTTTGTTTCTCTATGTCACATGTTGGCAATTCTCAAAATATTTCATTTTTTTCATTATTATTACATTTGTTATGATGATCTATGATCAGTGATATTTGATATTACTACTGAAAAATGATTATGACTTGCTGAAGGCTCAGATGATGGCTAACAATTTTTAGCAATAAAGTACTTTTTATTAAAGTAGGTACTATTGACTCAAAGAATGTTCAAATGACTGGACAATTGTGCTCATTTCACATGCTAGTAAAGCTATGCTTAAAATTCTTCAAGCTAGGCTTTAGCAATATGCAAACCAAGAACTTCCAGCTGTACAAGCTGGGTTTAGAAAAGGCAGAGGAATCAGAGATCAAATTGCCAACAAAACAACAGAATCTCAGAAAAACATCTATTTCTGCTTCATTGACTATGCAAAATTCTTTGATTATGTGGATCACAACAAATTGTAGAAACTTCTAAGAGATGGGAATACCAGACCACCTTAGCTGTCTCCTGAGGAATCTGTATGAGGTTCAAGAATCAATACTTATAACCTTACCTGGAAAAGATTAACTTGTTCAAAATTGGGAAAAGAGTACATATATTGGCTGTATATTGTCACCCTGCTTATTTAACTTCTATGCAGAGTGCATCACATGAAATGCCAGGTTGAATGAATCAAAAGCTGGAATTGAGATTGCCAGGAGAAATATCAACAACCTGAGATATGCAGATAATACCAATCTAATGGCAGAAAGTAAAGAAGAACTAAAAAGCCTCTTGGTGTGGGTGAAAGAGAAGAGTGAAAAAGATGGTTTAAAGCACAACATTCAAAAACCTTAGATCATGGCATCACACCCCATCACTTCATGACAAATAAAAGGAGAAAACTAGAAATAATGACAGATCTTCTTTTCTTAGCTCCAAAATCACAGTGGTTGGAGACTGCAGACATGAAATTAAAATACACTTGCTCCCTGGAAGAAAAGCTATGGCAAACCTACATAGCATATTAAAAAGCAAAGACATCACTTTGCCAACAAAGGTCCTTATAGTCAAAGCTATCATTTTTCCGGTAGTCAGGTATGGATGTGAGAGTTGGACTAAGTGCCAAAGAATTGATGCTTTCGAATTGTGGTGCTGGATAAGACTCGAGAAACCCTTGGACTGCAGAGAGATCAAACTAGTCAAGCCTAAAGGAAATCAATCCTGAATATTCATCGAAAGGACTAAAGCTGAAGCTGAAGTTTCAATACTTTGAACACTTAATGCAAAGAGCTGACTCATCAGAAAAGACCTTGATGCTGGGATAGATTGAGGCAAAAGGTGAAGAGAGTGGCAGAGGATGAGATAGTTAGATAGCATCACTGACTCAATAGACATGAATCTGAGCAAACTCTGGGAGATGGTGATGGATAGGGAAGCCTGGAGTGCTGCGGTCCATAGGGTCACAAAAAGTTGAATAAAACTTAATGACTGAACAACAACAACAACTATATTGAAAATTATCAGAAGAGAGAAAAATTCTGTTTACTAAAGTCTGAACAGGAGTATGTGAATCATTTTATCTAGTCCTTTCCTTTAAGAAAATACCATGTCCTATGTGAAATATTACTAGTAAGTTAGGATGTGTTCACAAATTCATCATCTAATTCATCAAATTTATCATAGAAAGACAAGGAAGTCCATCATGCTGCAGTCCAAGTGATCTCAAAGGGTCAGACATGACTGAGCAACTGAACAACAACTGTTGGCCCATGAACAACATAGGTTTGAACTGCATGGGTCCACTTATACATGAACATTTTTCAGAAAATAAGTACTAAAGTCCTACACAGTCCAAGGCTAGCTGAACCTGAAGATGCAGAACTGTGGATAGTGAGAGCCAACTATAAAGCAATAGTCAGATTTTGACTGCATAGAGGGTTGTGCACATGTGTACTAAGCTACTTCAGTCTTGTCTGACTCTTTTCCACCCTATACACTACAGCCCACCAGGCTCCTCTGTCCATGGAATTCTCCAGGCAAGAATACTTGAGTGTGTGGCCATGCCCTCTGCCAGGGGATCTTCCACACTCAGGGATCAGACCCATGTCTCTTATATCTCTTGAACTGGCAGGCAGGGTCTTTATCACTAGTGCCATCTGGGAAGCCTATCTATCTATCTAAAATTATATATACACAAAACCATGTGTGTGTAAATGTATATAGATATAAAATGAGTGAGTATAGAACATAGGGTAAAGAGAAATTAGTTGGTCCATGGAGTTCTCCAGACAAGAATACTGGAGTGGTTTGCAATTTCCTCCTGCTGTGAACCATGTAGAGCTCTTCACTATAATCTGTCCATCTCAGTAGCCCTCCACGGCATGCTCATAGCTTCACTGAGTTATGCAATCCCCTTTGATATGACAAATCCAGGGCTGTTAAAATATTTTCCTGAGATGTTTGCAAAGATGGCCCTGAATAGCAAGCTTTCTCCAAATTATGCGCCTTATTTTGGCACTCCTCAGACACCAGTGACTACAGGTCATTCACAAGATTTGGGTATAGAAGAGTGAAAAAGTAGACCAAGTGTCATTACTTGTTAGTTTTTCTTTTTTTTGGCAGTTCCTCCAAAAGAATCATTAATATCACTATTGTGGCTCACACTTACATCTATCATTGAAAGAAATAACTTGAACTTCCAAATATTTCTTTTGCTCTGAGATTGAAAAAAATTAAGAATGTCTGTGAAATATACTTTGCTTAATACACTGGTATTAGTAAAACCACTGAATGGTGTTATATCTGAATTTGATTAGTTTTACTGTGTTAATAGCCACTTATCTGGATGTCTAAAAAGTGTCTAGTTCACAGATGCTGTTAGACCCGGAGAAGGCCTAATCACCGGAATCGTCATCTCACAGACCACCAAGACCTGAATTCGATGCAATCAGCAAGATGGTTTCCTGAACCGGTGCGCTGGGGTTCGAACTCTTCGGGAGGAGTGAACCCAGAACACTGGTCACAGGAAATTTTATACAGAAAAATCACAAGTAGGTGAGAATAGGGTTAGGACACTGAAAACAATGTGATTCAGGGCCATAGGCAGGTACAGGTGGGGTGAGGACATTTGATTGGTGGGCAAGGCTTAACCTTTAAGGAGATAGGTCTGCAGGTTGTCAGGTCAAAACGGCTGGCTGACCACCTTGCGGCGGTTGGCCAGTCTTCAGAAAAACAGCTACCCAGAAAAGTCTAACAGAAAATACATCGCCGGGGAGGGGGGGGTCTTGTAAGGGCCAGGAAACTAGGCTATAAATCATCAGTTAAGGATTAATAGAAAAACTCACCACTATAGAGGGGCTTTTTCAAGGATCAGGAGGCCATGAGTCACCAGATAAGGGGAAGGCTATTTTCCATGAGGTATGGCCTGCCTCTGGGGTTTTAGAACAAAGGAGACTTAAAATTTTAACCTAATTCCTTCAATGCTAACCTGGAAATATGTAGCATATATCAGAATAATGATTCTGAACACTTTATAAGTCTAATACCCTTTAAGAGTTTAAGGGATGTTTTAGATTGTCTCATACACACACACGCACACACACATACACACACACACACACACACACACACA
>SJYC01041548.1:0-12635 GCA_006408675.1 Madoqua kirkii | reverse complement strand
CTTAAAATTTTAACCTAATTCCTTCAATGCTAACCTGGAAATATGTAGCATATATCAGAATAATGATTCTGAACACTTTATAAGTCTAATACCCTTTAAGAGTTTAAGGGATGTTTTAGATTGTCTCATACACACACACGCACACACACATACACACACACACACACACACACACACACACACATATATACACACACAAACAAATGTGCTTAAATTTTCATAAAATTTCCATGGATCTCTCCCCAGCAGGACAGTTGACCCCAAATTTAAAAACATAATTTTAGAAGAAGTTGAATCCTTAATTGCTAGCTTTCTTCACACTTCAAATGCCACTTGAACTAGGATTGTAAATCTTGAGGAAAACAAGTACCTCATGATAATATATTTTCCATTTAGCACATGAAAGCAATAATTAGCATGAAGTTGAATAAAATGAAGAAGAAAATAGCAAAAATGAAAACTATGTAATTAAGCAGGTTTTATGGCCTCTTCTCTTACCGTGAAGACTTACATCTGGATTTGATGCATGGCCACGTTCACCCTGGGACAGCTGACTGGCAGAATAAAAATGACATCTTTTTCAAGTACATATTTAGTATAAATAGAAGGCAAAACTGTATAATTATAGAATATTCTTACATCTTGCTGAAAATGGCTAGAATCTCATTTCTTCATTCTCTTAAAATGAATTTATCAAGCTCTTAAAGCTTATCAAGCACTTAACACTGTAGGGAGACATTAATAAAAATAATACATGCTCCTGTACTCATAAAATTTTAATCCATTTGAGCAGCTCATAATTTTTTGGCAATTAAAAATGGAAAGAATATCAAATTTACCTTCACCACTCTCCCCTCATTAAGGTTGTTTTTTTTTCTATGTGGTATATTATTTTTTCTAACCTATGTTATGAAGGCAAAGAGATTGAGAAGATCTTTTATGAGAAAGGAAATTTACATTCATCTTATTATAAATTTAATGTCATTATTTGAAAAAGATTAAGTAACATTTGGATCTTCATATCTAATGATCTGAATTTGTTTAACAGATTTGAGTTTCATTTAGGTTCTTTCTCTCTGGAAAACGACAAAACTGTTAAACGAGGTTAACAATTATCTTTAGAGATCTTGGGTAAACCTTTGCACCTTGGAAAGAAATTTGATGACCTCTCAACTGAAGAGTGTTGAAGAGGGAAAGATAGAGTGGGTGTTGAAAATAATTTTTCTGAGAAGAGCACCAAAGGGCACAAATATCCTTCAATATCTTCAGTGCTTTAATCTTGGTAAACATCAAAAATTATGGAGAGGAATATAGCAAATCTGTTTGGATGACAGTGATGGCTGGACCACAGATATGTTTTCTTCATTTGACCACCCCCACAGTATGACTCAAGATTTTGAGAGTCTTTTGCAGAAGACTCCTGTCTACTTATTAATGTTCAATTTTTTTTGACAGTTTAATATATATATTTTAAATAGGTAAATTTATATAACAGCAGAAGCTAAAATCATACCAGATCATTGCCATATGAGTACTTTGGAAATTACTTTGAGTGAATATATGTATTCTAAACGGTCAATCTGGTTTATATCTTAGAGCAGAGAAAATACATTAAAGCAAAGCTGTAGTCAAATGACATCATTCCTTCCAAAACTAAGAATGTATTTGTATAATACATTGAAACAGGTCAGTCATATAATGACTATAGAAACAGGAAGCTATGTAATGTACTTCAGTTTTCTTAAATATGAACCTAGATAGATTTTCTGTCCACTCAGATACAGTTTTTACTATTGTCCTCTCCAGGATGTTGCCCAAGAAGACTGCCTTCTTTAAGAGGCCCCTTTATAAGCTGCAAAGGCTACACTGTCCTTGTAATGGTGGGGAGGATGTATTTTCAATGTTAAACCTCTACTCAGATGAAATTTTGGAAATGCTTTATACAAATGAAGTACGTCTAGTGCTTGGCAACACATCTAGTTTTTCCTGTGTTCTGCGTTGACATCCATTTGCATTAAAAACACAGCCAAAATATCTGAAACAAATGTCATCAACTGTTATGAAATTTATTAAATTCATCAGCACACAGGAGGCTTAGAATACTGCCTTTTTAAATGGTGTTGTCAAAAACTGATACAGCCTATGAAACTCTTACCTGTTACCAGGAAGTTCACTCTCATTCTCAAGGACAAGTCTTAAAGGACAATATTGAACTTAGAACAGAAATTTGTTTTGAAGGTCTCTACAAAGACAATTTCAAGAAAAGAGTTTGGCAAATGTTTGTATCTATTTGAATAAGATGTATCTTTTGATCAACACATGTCAACTACCATAATGAGTACTATTGAAAAACTAAAAATGTCTTTGACCAAGCTACAAGGATAAAAGGATTCGAGGCACATTCTTGAGAGGTTCTGAGGCTGGAGCTTGGGTGAGAACCCACAATTATAAAGCCTCTCAATTTTCCAACAGATAAGAATCTTCAGTCACCTCCCAAAAAAAATCACTTTAATCTTCCTTTAAGAAAATAAAATATACATTTTAATTCAAATCTATATTAGTTTTTTCAGGCCACTATAACAGACCACCACAAATCAGGCAGCCTACATGAGAGAAATTGTTTTCTCACAGTTCTTGAGGCTAGAATTCCAGGATCAAGGTGTTGCAGGGTTGGTTTCTGGTGATAACTCTCTTCCTGGTTTGTAGATGACCTCCTTCTCACTGTGTCCTCGAAAGAACTTTCCTCTGTGCATGCACACTGCTGCTGCTGCTACTGAGTCGCTTCAGTTGTGTCCGACTCTGTGTGACCCCATAGATGGCAGCCCACCAGTCTCCCCCATCCTTGGGATTTTCCAGGCAAGAACACTGGAGTGGTTTACCATTTCCTTCTCCAAGGCAGGAAAGTGAAAAGTGAAAGTGAAGTCACTCAGTCATGTCCAACTGTTCACAGCCCCATGGACTGCAGCCTACGAGGCACACTACTGACATCTTTTCCTCTTCTTAAAGTACACCAGTCCTGTTGGATTAGGATCTCACACTTTGTTTGAGTCATCCTCCCTAAAGACTTTCTCTAAATACAGTCATCTTCATTTGTATCATTTTTTTTCTTTTTAGATCCCACATATAGGCAACATCATAGTCTTTCTCTGTCTGACTTACTACACTTAGGATAATAATCTCCAGGTCCATCCATGTTGCTGCAAGTGGCATTATTTTATTCATTTTTTTTAAATTGAGGTATAGTTGCTTTACAATGTTGTGACAGTTTCTGCTATACAACAAAGTGAATCAGCTATGAAAGTGAAAGTGTTAGTCACTCCATTGTGTTCAATTCTTCTAACCCCATGGCTCCTCTGTCCATGGAACTCTCCAGGCAAAAATACTAGAGTGGGTTGCCATCCTCTTCCTCAGGTCTCTGTATTGCAGAAAGACTTCTTACTCTCTGAGCCATCACATATATCTTCTTCTTCTTGGACCTCCTTCCCACCCCTTCTCCATGGGGAGACCCTCTAGGCCCCACAGAGCACTGAGTGGAGCTCCCTGCACTGTACTGCAGGTTCCCACTAGCTATCTATTTTATACATGGGAGTTTATATATATCCATACTAATCTCCCAGTTCATGCCACCTTCCCTTGCTCTGCCACCATGTTTATATGGATGTTCTCTATCTCTGTGCCTCGATTCCTGCCATGCAGATAGATTTGTCAGTACCATTTTTCTAGATTCCACTAATATGTGCTAGTATATGATATATGTTTTTCTTTTTCTGACCTAACTTCACTTGCTGGCTGTCTAATTTTCCATTGTATATATGTAACACATTTTATTTTCCATTCATCTGTAGATGGATATTTAAGTTGCTTCCATATCTTGGTCATTGTAAATAGTACTGCAATGAATCCTGGGATGCATTTATCCTTTTGAACCACATTTTTCTGTGGCTACATGCCCAGAAGTGGGGTTGCTGGATCATATGGCAGCTTTATTATTAGTTTTTCAAGAAACCTCCATACTGTTCTCCATAGTGGCTGTTACCAATTTATGTTCCCACCAACAGTGTAGGAGGGTTCTCTTTTCTCCACACCCTCTCCAGCACTTACTGTTTACAAACTATTTGATGATGGCCATTCTGATGACATAAGGTGATGTCTCATTGCAGTTCTGATTTGGATAATTATGGGTGTTGAACATATTTTCATCTGCTTCTTGGTCATCTGTATGTCTTCTTTGCAGAAATGTCTATTTAAGTCTTCTGCCCGGTTTTTGATTGGGTTGTTTGATTTGATGATAATAAGCTGCAAGAGCTATTGGTAAATTTTGGAGACTAATCCACTGTCGGTGGCATTATTTGCAAATATCTTCTTTCATTCTGTGGATTGTCTTTTTTGTTTTATTATTTCCTTTGCTGTGCCAAAGATTTTTAGTTTACTTATGCCCTATTTGTTTATTATTTTTATTTCCATTACTCTGGGAGACAAGACAGATTTTTAAAGTTATTATGATTTATGTCAGAGAGCGTTCTGCCTATGTTTCCCTCTAAGAGTTTATGTTCATAGTATCACCTTACATTTAGGTCTCACAGACTTAGAGAAGAAACTTATGATTACCAGAGAGAGAAGGCTGAGGGGAAGCATACACTGGGAGTTTTGGATTGACATGTACACACCATTATATTTAAAATATTAATAGATAACCAATGAGGACCTACTGTATAGCACAAGGAACTCGGTTCAATATTCTCTAATAATCTAAATGGAAAAAGAATTTGAATGAGGACAGATATATATATTCAGTTCAGTTCAGTTCAGTCGTTCAGTCATGTCCGACTCTTTGAGACCCCATGAATCGCAGCACACCAGGCCTCCCTGTCCATCACCAACTCCCGGAGTTCACTCAGACTCACGTCCATAGAGTCGGTGATACATTCCAGCCATCTCATCCTCTGTTGTCCCCTTCTCCTCCTGCCCCTAATCCCTCTCAGCATCAGAGTCTTTTCCAATGAGTCAACTCTTCGCATCAGGTGGCCAAAGTACTGGAGTTTCAGCAGCTTCAGCATCGTTACCTCATCCTTCCAAAGAAATTCCAGGGCTGATCACCTTCAGAATGGACTGGTTGGATCTCCTTGCAGTCCAAGGGACTCTCAAGAGTCTTCTCCAACACCACAGTTCAAAAGCATCAATTCTTTGGCGCTCAGCCTTCTTCACGGTCCAACTCTCACATCCATACATGACCACAGGAAAAACCATTGCCTTGAAGAGACAGACCTTAGTCAGCAAAGTAATGTCTCTGCTTTTGAATATGCTATCTAGGTTGATCATAACTTTTCTTCCAAGGAGTACGCATCTTTTAAGTTCATGGCTGCAGTCACTATCTGCAGTGACTTTAGAGCCCCCAAAAATAAAGTCTGACACTGTTTCCACTGTTTCCCCATCTATTTCCCATGAAGTGATGGGACCAGATGCCATGATCTTCATTTTCTGAATGTTGAGCTTTAAGCCAACTTTCTCACTCTCCTCTTTCACTTTCATCAAGGGGCTATTTAGCTCCTCTTCACTTTCTGCCATAAAGGTGGTATCATCTGCATATCTGAAGTATTGATATTTCTCCCGGCAATCTTGATTCCAGCTTATGTTTCTTCCAGTCCAGTGTTTCTCATGATGTACTCTGCATAGAAGTTAAATAAGCAAGTTGACAATACACAGCCTTGATGTGCTCCATTTCCTTTTTGGAACCAGTCTATTGTTCCATGTCCAGTTCTAACTGTTGCTTCCTGACCTGCATACAGATTTCTCAAGAGGCAGGTCAGGTGGTCTGGTATTTCCATCTCTTTCAGAATTTTCCACAGTTTATTGTGATCTACACAGTCAAAGGCTTTGGCATAGTCAATAAAGCAGAAATAGATGTTTTTTCTGGAACTCTATTGCTTTTTCCATGATCCAGCGAATGTTGGCAATTTGATCTCTGGTTTTTCTGCCTTGTCTAAAACCAGCTTAAACATCAGGAAGTTCATGGTTCACATATGTACACTTCAAATTTATACAAATTTATTTATCAATTATACCTCAATAAAAAGAGATATTATTTGGGGAAGATTATTTTTACATTCAATCTTATGAAAGGGATACACACTTCTATTACGATGGAATCAATTGCGTACAGATTTTATGCATCTGCAGCCATCACTGCTGCTTGTCATTTCCCATGATTGCTGTTCTTGCACGCTGTTCTAATGTAACAGCAGCTCACTTCGTTTCCGTATCACATAGACATAATCCCACTTGGCTCTAATTAGCAAACAATCACTCCAAAGGTTTCTCATTAGTAATCAGAGAAAAATCTTCCATTTTATTCAGAGCTGTGTTTGTGATTCTAGAAGTTTAATTGGATTCCTCTGGTTTATCTTACAAGAATTGTGCTTTTCTCTAGCAGACACTCATACATCTCTAACATGCTTACAATCACCTCTTAACCTCGTTAATTATTTAATTTTGCATGGATGTAGATTCACAGTAATTACAACAGATCAGATATACATGTTCATTTTTCACATGATTTAATAATCATTGAGCTGTCTAATCTTTGTGTTTCTACAGTTGTCAGAGTTGAAAAGCCAATTTAATTATTGTGCTTTTCTCTAGCAGACACTCATACATCTCTAACATGCTTACAATCACCTCTTAACCTCGTTAATTATTTAATTTTGCATGGATGTAGATTCACAGTAATTACAACAGATCAGATATACATGTTCATTTTTCACATGATTTAATAATCATTGAGCTGTCTAATCTTTGTGTTTCTACAGTTGTCAGAGTTGAAAAGCCAATTTAATTGGATAACATAGTCACTGTTTTATGCTTATGAAATAGTTCAGACATACAAGGAGGCGGAGAACACATAAACTTAGCAAAACGTGTCATATTTGTGTGGTGTGAGGGTTTTGTGATCTCAGCACAGTAAAGTTGAAAATTAATCCTTCAATTGTAAAGGGTGGAGCCCTTATACTTTTCCAATTAAGGATTGAGCTTGAGCCTCTTTTTTTTCTGTCTTTCTGCTGCAAAAGATGAGTCTTTTACTATATTTCCAAAAAGGTCCTCTGGCTTTCATCATTCATCTTAAATTGATCACCTTCAGTCTAAACTTATCTTTCTCCTACGACTTAATCATCTACATAGCCATCTAACTCCCTAGTATTTAAAGTGAAGACTTTCACCAACCCCCTTAGTTGTCTGGTATTTCTCAAATTATTCAATTATAGCTCATTTTAATACCAATGAAAGTTTCAATAATTGCACTATTACAGTATTTCACATAATATCTGTATTCTAAGTCCAGTCATAGGCTAGAGGGTGATCTGATTTCATAGTTTGCTTCTTAGAATCACTTCCATTGCCAACTTTCTTTCTAGCTTTGGGGATTTTAAAACAATTTTTTTCTGTATTTGTTTTTCCCCAGTCAAGTGATTCTATAAAGGAGAAATGTATGCAGGAGGTTTATTAGTATATGTCCTTGGCAACAAAACCCTTGAGGAAATGAGGGACTTGGACTTGATATAGTGAACTTTTGTAAAGTTAAATAGAAGCAACCAACCCCTCAGGAAGCCCTAGGGCAGGAATGGCTCTCATAGCAGTTCTAACTTGAGGGAAAGTGGATAGACCTTTTAACCACACATCTCTTAGTTGCTATAGATAGATAGATAGATGATAGATAGATAGATAGATAGATAGATAGATAGATAGATAGATCCATGTACATATATAGAGAGATGGCAGCCCACCAGGCTCCTTCATCCCTGGAATTCTCCAGGCAAGAACACTGGAGTGGGTTGCCATTTCCTACTCCAATGCATGAAAGTGAAAAGTGAAATTCAAGTTGCTCAGTCCTGTTGGACTGCTAGTGACCCCATGGACCACAGCCCACCAGGCTCCTCAGCCCGTGGGATTTTCCAGGCAAGAGTACTGGAGTGGGTTATCATTGCCTTCTCTGATATGATCATAAAATATGATCATATTTTTAACAGAGAATAAAGTTACCTTGGTTGGGAAACAAAATATCTTGAGAACTGAAACATTAAGATAGTTAGCTTTTTTAGCTATGTGTAATTGTTGTGTGTAATTACAAACTCGTAACTTTTTATTATAATAGACTCTGCTTTAGCAATTGGAGAAAGCTGTATGTGAATGAAACTAATTTAGCATACATAATGCAACCACTAAAGTTGTACTTTCATGGCAATTTATTTGGCTTATCACATCACATATACTGTAAAGTAATATGCGTGTTAAAAGTCAGACTAAATATCAAATATTCATGTAAGACATGTTTTTAAAAATTCGAGAAAAATTGGCTCTAATACAAAAATAAATGTGTGTGTACACGTTTGCTAGAACTTCCCCAACAAAATACCTCAGAGTGGGTGGCTTAAACAACAGTAAATTATTTTCTCATAATTTTAGAGGCTGAAAATCCAAGATCAAAGTGTTGTATATTTGATGTCTCCAGCCAGATATCCTGGAATGTGAAGTCAAGTGGGCCTTAAAAAGCATCACTATAAACAAAGTTATTGGAGGTGATGGAATTCCAGTGGAGCTATTTCAAATCCTGGAAGATGATGCTGTGAAAGTGCTGCACTCAATATGCCAGCAAATTGGGAAAACTCAGCACTGGCCACAGGACTGGAAATCTCCAAAATCACTGCAGATGTTGACTGCAGCCATGAACTTAAAAGATGCTTACTCCTTGGAAGAAAAGTTGTTATGATCAACCTAGACAGCATATTAAAAAGCAGAGACATTACTTTGCCAACAAAGGTCTATATAGTCAAGGCTACGATTTTTCCTGTGGTCATGTATGGATGTGAGAGTTGGACTGTGAAGAAGGCTGAGTGCTAAAGAATTGATGCTTTTGAACTGTGGTGTTGGAGAAGACTCTTGAGAGTCCCTTGGACTGCAAGGAGATCCAACCAGTCCATCTTAAAGGATATCAGTCCTGAATATTCATTGGAAGGACTGATACTAAAGCTGAAATTCCAATACTTTGGCCACCTCATGTGAAGAGTTGACTCATTGGAAAAGACTCTGATGCTGGGAGGGAGTGGGAGGCAGGAAGACAAGGGGACAACAGAGGATGAGATTGTTGGATGGCATCATAGACTCAATAGATATGAATTTGGGTAGGCTCCTGGAGTTGGTGATGGACAGGGTGGCCTGGTATCTTGCAATTTTGCATTTGCGAAAGAGTTGGACACAACTTAGCAACTGAACTGAAGAGAACTGACCTGAGGCCTCCCCTTGGTCTATAGATGGCTTCTGTTTTGCTGTATCCTCACATTGTCTCTTCTCTGTGCATGTATACTCCTGGTGTCTCTTCCTTCTCTTATAGAGACAACAGTCTTAATTTCTCCTTTAAAATCTTAATCTACAAATATAGTCTTTATCTCCAAACTGGTGTTTAGAGCTTTAAGATATTCAGTCTATTGCAGTAAGTAACTAATGCATTCATTTTCCCCAGAGAGGCTTCTATACTTATTGGTAATCCTCTCACCCACAAAGATAAATTCTGGGTCTTTCTGATAATATAATGAGAATGAAGAATTCCATTTCCCTTTGCTTTCCTATTCTACCACTATGCTTTCTTGATATACTAACACATATTTGTTTAGGTCAAAAGCAGATTGAGAAGTGACAGTGCAAAATCATCAAAACTGGAAAAGAAAAGGGCAAAGAAAGAAATCAAGAATTAACTGGTCTCGTTATATTACCAAAACTAAGGCAATATAAGGAATTTATCTATAGTCCCTTGTCAATTATATAATTCTCAAAATTAAAGAAAATAATTTTCACATACTTAAATAGTAAGTACATGTCATGATTTAAGGATCTAAAAGGATGACAAAGCTAGATCCAAAGACATTTTGAAAAAAATCTCATTATAATTTATATATATATTTTTTAAAATGGTGCTTCCAGTTCAAGATGGCAGAATAGAAGGACATGTACTCATCTCCTCCTGAGAAAGCACCAAAATCACAACTAGCTATTGAACAACCATCAACAGGATACCAAAAAAAGATGCTCCACTTCCAAAAACAAAAAGTCACAGTGAGATGGTAGGAATGGCCCAATCATGATAAATCAAATCCCATACCCACTGGGTCGGTGACCCGTGAACTGGACAACAATAATACCAAAGAACTTCTCCCACTATTGTGAAAGTTTGGAACCCCACATCAGGCTTCCTAGCCTGGGGACCTGGCAAAGGGATTGTGAATTCCCAAGGAATCTGACCTTAAAAGCCAGTGGGATTTGATTATATGGCTTCTACAGGACAGGAGAAAACAGAGACTCCAGTCTTGGAGAGCACAAACCAAACCTTGAGTGCACCAAGTCTCAGAGAAACAGAGCAGTGACTCCACAGGAAACTGAATCAAAGCTACCTGCTAATGTTGGAGGGTCTCTTGTGGAGGTGTGGGTCAGCAGGGGCTCACCATAGGGATCTGGGGTCTGGCAGCAATTGTCTGAGATGGTCCTCTTTGACATAAACCCTTTTGGAGGTGCCATTAACCCAGTCATAGAACCCATAGACTCTTGACAGCCAAGTCACCTCAGGTCAAAAAAAACTACCAGGAAGTGGGTACAACTCCACCCATCAGCTGATAACTGAATTAAAGCTTTACTGAGCAAGGCCCACCAGAACAAGGCCCAGTTTCTCCCACCACCAGTCCCTCACGTAAGAAACTTACACAAGCCTCTTAGTCTCCTCCCACAGAGAACAGACAGAAGAAGCAAGAAGAACCACAATTACACAGGGACTAAAACAAAATCACATTACAGAAAGTTAATCTGCATGAAAAAGCAGAAAGTTACAACCCAGATGAAGGGACAAGATAAAACCCCAGAAAAACAACTTAATGAAGTAAAGACAGGCAACCTTCCAGAAAAAGAATTCAGAATAATGATAGTGAATATGATTCAGGTTCTTGGAAAAAGAATAGAGGGAAAGATTGAGAAGATGCAAGAAATGTTTACTAAAGACCTATAAGAACTAAAGAACAAATGAACAGAAATGAATATACACTAGGAGGAATCCATAGCAGAATAACTGAGGCAGAAGCACAGATAAATGACCTGGAGGACAGATGGTGGAAATAACTGCACAATAGAATATAGAAAAAAGGATAAAAAGAAATGAAGAGAGCCTAAGATATCCCTGGGACAACAGAAATGCAGGCACATGCACATTACAAGGGTCCCAGAAGGAGAAGAGAGAGAGAAAGGACCTGAGAAAATATTTAAAGACATAATAGCTGAAAACTTTCCCAACATGGGAAAGGGAATAACCAACCAAATCCAAGAAGCACAGAGTCCCACACAGGATAAACCCAAGGGAGAACACACCAAGACACATAGTAATCAAATGACAAAAATTAAAGACAGAGATAAAATACTAAAAGCAACAGGGAGAAATGAAAAATAATATACAAGAGAACTCCCATCAGACTATCAGCTGATTTCTCAACAGAAACTCTAAAAGCCAGAAGGGAACAGAATGACATATTTATAAGTGATAAAAGGGAAGCACCCACAACCAAGAATACTCTACCTAGCAGAACTCTCCTTCAGATCTGATGGAGAAATCAAAAGCTTTCCAGATAAGCCAAAGTTTAGAGAATTCAACACCACCAAACCAACTTTACAACAAATGCTAAAGTAACTTCTCTAGGCAGAAAACAAGGAAAAGCAAGAAAGCAAAAGAAAGCAAAAGAAAGAAAGATAGTTAGCAAAAGAAAGAAAACAAGCAAGAAAGTTGTTCAATCATGTCTGACACTTTGTGACTCCATGGACTGTAGTCAGCCAGGCTCCTCTGTCCATGGGATTTTCCAGGCAATACTGAAATGAGTTGCCATTTCCCTCTCCACGGGATCTTCCAGGCTCAGGGATCAAACCTAGGTCTTCTGCACTGTAGGCAAACTCTTTACCATCTGAGCCACTAGGGAAGCTCTTCTACAGAAAATAAACCCAAAACACTTAAGAAAATGGTAATAGGATCATATTTATAGATAATTACCTTAAATGTAAATGAATTAAATGCACCAACCAAAAGACACAGACAGGCCGAGCAGATGAAAATGTGCAGGTATGTACTTCCACTTACCACATCACTCTGCTTGACCCCTCACAACAACAACAAAAAAAGTAATAATTTTATATTGTTAGATTAATCATGTTTCCATTATGGCTTTCAATTGTAACTATCTTTTTTTTGAGGGGGGGGTTCTGGCTATTGATTGTGAAAACTGATAAACAGCTTTTACTATTGTTTTTATGTACCTATTACTCAATACCATTGTATCATGATTGGTCAACAGAAAAATTATAGAATTCTATATTAACAAAACTACCACTTAATAGAAAATCCACAATCAATTTTTAAAATCCAAACGCATATCAGGATTATCATATAACTTTTTGAAAAATACAAATGCCAAGGTATTTCTTTTCTTTTTTTTTTTTTTTTGCCAGAGCTCCTGATATTTTTCTAATGAGCAGCCATGTTAAAAACAGCTGGACTATATGAGGATCTTTTTCTTTTATCTAGGTTCACTTTTTCTATTTCATATTCAGTGCTCCCATTT
>SJYC01041545.1:0-18788 GCA_006408675.1 Madoqua kirkii | reverse complement strand
TTTGAATGGTCTTCTCTAAAATCAGTAGAACCGATTCTCACTTGCCCTTCACATCTGAGCTTCAGCTTGTCTCCCTCAGAGAGGCTTTCCTTAACTCCAAAACTAAAGTAGCAATTCAGTTACTCCCTATACATGACCCGCCCAAAATCATCTGCCACTTACCCTTCTCTCTATGAGTTTGGTCTGTCTCTTTCACCTCTATACCTCCAATACTTAGAAAGTTTCCTGGCATGTTGTAGTAACTCAGTGAATATTTGTTGGATGAATAAATGGACAATTATCTTTCCATTGTGACCTAGAGGTCCCAGCTGCTCCCTGAAATTACTACATGATAATCCAAGAAGTCTAATGCATAGTGGGAGGAAAAGAGGAGAAAAATCAGCATGTTGCCATCATGGTCTCCAGTAGAAAACACTCTTTTGGACACATGCATTTCATTCTTCTTTGCCCTTTACTCCAGCAGCAATGCCCTCTTCCAGGACATCTCCCCAACCCAGGGATCAAATCCAGGACTTCCACATTGCAGGCAGATTTTATTTACCATCTAAGCCACCAGGGAATCCCAAGATCCTGGAGTGGAGTGCCATTTCCTCCTCCAGGGAATCTTCCCAACCAAGAGACTGAGCCAGCATCTCTTATGTCTCCTGAACTGGCAGGTGGTTGCTTTACCACTAACACCACCTGTGAAGCACCTAGTTCACAAAGTTTCTGTATGCACAACCTTTTTCTTTTTCTTTTTTTTTTTTTGGTCTTACCATTCAGCATGTAGGATCTTTCTCAACCAGGGACTGAACCCACATCCCCTGCATTGGGAGCACAGAGTCTTAACCACTGGACCATCAGGGAAACTTCACTGACTCTCCTAAAGCTTTTTACTGTGGAAAATTCTTAAAGAGATGAGAATACCAGACCATCTTACCTGCCTCCTAAGAAACCTGAAAGGTCAAGAAGCAACAGTTAGAACCAGATATGGAACAATGGACTGGTTCCAAATTGGGAAAGGAATATGTCAAGTCTGTATATTGTCACCCTGCTTATTTAACTTTTATGAAGAGTACATCATGTGAAATGCTAGGCTGTATGAAAAACAAGCCGGAATCAAGATGGCTGGGAGAAATATCAATAATTTCAGATATACAGATAACACCATACTTATGGCAGAAAACAAAGAACAAAAAAAGCCTCTTGATGAAAGTGAAAGAGGAGAGTGAAAAAGCTGGCTTAAAACTCAACATTCAGAAAACTAAGATCATGGCATCCAATCCCATCATTTCATGGTAAACATGGAAACAGTGACAGGCGTTATTTTTTTGAGCTCCAAAATCATTGCAAATGGCAACTGTAGCCATGAAATTAAAAGATGCTTGCTCCTTGGAAGAAAAGCAATGACAAACCTAGACAGCCTATTAAGAAGCAGAGACAATTTTGCTAACAAAGGTCTGCATAGTCAAATCTATGGTTTTTCCAGTAGTCATGTACAGATGTGAGAACTGGACTGTAAAAAAGGCTGAGCACTGAAGAATAGATGCCTTTGAATTGTGGTGTTGGAAAAGACTCTTGAGAGTCCCTTGGACAGAAAGATCAAACCAGCCAATCCTAAAGGAAATCAACCCTGAATATTCATCAGAAGGACTAATGCTAAAGCTGAGGCTCCAACACTTTGGCCACCTGATGCTAAGAGCCGGCTCACTGGAAAAGACCCTGATGCTGGGAAAATTGAAGGCAGAAAGATATGGGGACGACAGAGGATGAGATGGTTGGATGGCATCACCAACTCTATGGACATAAGTGAGCAAACTCTGGGAGATGTTGAAGGAAAGGGAAGCCTGGCGTGGTGCACTTCATGAGGTCTCAAAGAGTCAGACAAGACTGAGCACCTGAACAACAAAATGAAAACAATTATATACTAAAAATAGAAACACTGTGGAATCCACATGTATCTCAACATGTGTTTTCTTTCTTTAATTTGGCTTTTTCTCAACGGTTTGGAAAGACTACATCAAGAAACAAAAAAACATTAAAACTCTTTGATACCATGATTCTGCTTCTGTCAAGTTAAATAAATAATAGTTAATATAAGAAAAACTTTATGTACATATATGATGCAGCAATGTGGGTGATATAAGGAAGGATAAGGTGAATCTAGATAACAATTTCAGTTCAGTTGCTCAGCCGTGTCCAACTCTTTGCAACCTCATAAACTGCAGCACGCCAGGCCTCCCTGTCCATCACCAACTCCTGGAGTCCACCCAAACCCATATCCATTGAGTTCGTGATGCCATCCAACCATCTATCCTCTGTTGTCCCCTTCTCCTCCTGCCCTTAATCTTTCCCAGCATCAGGATCTTTTCCAGTGAGTCAACTCTTCACATGAGGTGGCCAAAGTATTGAAGTTTCAGCTTCAACATCAGTGCTACCAAAGAACACTCAGGACTAATCTCCTTAAGGATGGACTGGTTGGATCTCCTTGCAGTCCAAGAGACTCTCAAGAGTCTTCTCCAACACCACAGTCAAAAGCATCAATTCTTTGGTGTTCAGCTTTCTTTGTAGTCCAACTCTAACATCCATACATGACCACTGGGAAAACCATAGCCTTGACTAGACAGACCTTTGTGGGCAAAGTAATGTCTCTGCTTTTTAACATGCTGTCTAGGTTGGTCATAACTTTCCTTCCAAGGAGTAAGCATTTTTAAATTTCATGGCTGCAGTCACCATGTGCAGTGATTTTGAAGCCCCCTAAAATAAAGTCAGCTACTGTTTCCACTGTTTCCACATCCGTTTGCTATGAAGTGATGGGACCAGATGCCATGATTTTAGTTTTCTGAATGTTGAGCCAACTTTTTCACTCTCTTCTTTCACTTTCATCAAGAGGATCTTTAGTTTACCTTTGCTTTCTATAATAAGGGTGGTGTCATCCACATATCTCAGGTTATTGATATTTCTCCTGGCAACCTTGATTCTAGCTTGTGTTTCTTCCAGCACATCTGGCATTTCTCTTTTTCCTATTTGGAACCAGTCCATTGTTCCATGTCCAGTTCTAACTGTTGCTTCCTGACATGCATATAGGTTTCTCATGAGGCAGGTCAGGTGGTCTGTATTCCCATCTCTTTGAGAATTTTCCACAGTTTATTGTGATCCACACAATCAAAGGCTTTGGCATAGTTAATAAAGCAGAAATAGATATTTTTCTGGAACTCTCTTGCTTTTTCAATGATCCAGTGGATGTTGGCAATTTGATCTCTTGGAAATGGCTAAATGAATAAAGAATATGTGCACAGAAAAATAAAAATACCTGAGTGAGTGCTCAGTGACTCATTTGTATCTGACTCTTTGTGACCTCATGGACTCTAGCCCACCAGGCACTTCTGTCCATGGGATTTTCCAGGCAACAGTACTGGAATGGGTTACCATTTCTTCCTCCAGGGGATCTTCTCAACCCAGGGATTGAACTCACATGTCCTGCTTTGACAGGAGGATTGGGAAGCCTCACTCACAACAATAAGCATATCAAAACTTTTTCTTTAGCTGGTAGAAATAAAGATGCTTTTATCTTCTACTTGCTCCTTTTCAGAATCCTTTGAATTTTCTGTCTACAGTGTTTTATAGTGTAAAAATATATTTGTCAGAGGCAGTATTAAGATGTTTATGGGTCACATCCTTTTCCCTGCTCCATTATTACTGTCATCTTGTTCTGAGATGGTTTCGCCTGAAAGAGATAATAGAAGTCTTGATTTACATGTTAATTTATACATGGGATTGTTTGGAAGGAGCCCCTGAGGAAGAATGCCAGCAGAGAGTGGCTTTGAGTAGCCAAAAGATGACATCAAAGCAGCTGCTCCACCATGCATATTAAAACTAAAAAGTTCGCCTACGAGATTCTAGGACAAATGTGATTCTTGCTTTTATATCTTTAAGTTTCTAAAACCTTTTTATTATATCTCTTTTCCTCATTCTTTATATCTTTGGTTCCTGAAATTAAGGGGGAAAAAAAAACAACTACTACCTTTTCTCTCTCTTAGTCTATGTGTTTAGATGACAGAATTAAAAGTTATCAGAAGTGATATTGAGCAATGCTGAAATCCTGGCCTCTCTGATCATGTCTGTGTCTTCTCTTGAGCTCATCTCCAATCATAACCCCAGAGCCCTTGAGCACTGAGACATATCTTTTGAAGATACCATGTATTCAAGATGGGTTTGTCATTACTGACTCCTGGTGATTCCTAAGTGGGAAATGAAAAGATGAGAAACTTAAATCAATCCACTGTACTCATCTACGATTGGAAAGTATTAAGTCTATACCTAACATGATATGTAATTATAGATTTTATTTCTGTCTATAAAACTATCCTCAGACACTGGCAAATGGAAGATGCCAAATTGAGTGAAAGGCTTGCATACAAAACCTAAAAGACTACAGTTCAGATGTTTGGGAGATCATCTCTCAAATATCTTCATTTGTGCATGCCAAGTCACTTCAATAGTGTCCTACTCTTTGCAAACCTATGAACTGTAGCCTGCCAGGCTCCTCTGTCCATGGAACTCTCCAGGCAAGAATAATGAAATGGGTTGCCATTCCCCTCTCCAGGGGATCTTCTTGACCCAGGGACTGAACCGAGGTCTCTTTCATTGCAGGAAAATTCTTTACTGTCTGATCCACCTGCCTCTAGAAGCAAAGAAAGATGAGTTTTAGTTGATGGAATCAGGTCAACAGATCCCAGTGTAGACTCTGTCTTTAAATCACAGGAATTTTTTTAAAAAACACAGAATATTCAAATGTTTAGTTCAATTCAGTCTCTCAGTTGTGTCTGACTCTTTGCAACCCCATGAATCACAGTAGGCCAGGCCTCCCTGTCCATCACCAACTCCCAGAGTTCATCCAGACCCATGTCCATTGAGTGGGTGATGCCATCCAACCAAATCACTAGTACTCAGAAAATAAAACTATAATATATTTGATATTTTAAGTCTCCACAGGGGATTCTGTTATGGTCCATTCACAGACTAAAACTTGAGAACTACAGTTCAGTTCCGTTCAGTTCAGTCACTCAGTCGTGTCTGAGTCTTTGCAGCCCCATGAGCTGCAGTATACCAGGTTTTCCTGTCCTTCACTATCTCCCAGAGTTTGCTTAAACTCATGTCCACTGAGTCGGTGATGCCATCCAACCATATCATCCTTGTCACCCCCTTCTCCTCTTTCCCTCAACCTTTCCCAGTATCAGGGTCTTCTCCAGTGAGTCAACTTTTCACATTAGGAGACCAAAATAGTGGAATTTCAGCTTCAGAGGAGTAAAGTAAATGATCTGTAACAATCAGTCAATTCATTCATTCAATATTTATTGAGAAACAAGTATGTATAAAGAACTAGAAATTCAAAGAAGAAAAGATAAATAGTGCATCTGCTATACAATTCTCCATTTGTCTTACAGTCCCCCCTTAGTGTAGTCTCTGATGTACAGGAGCCAGCTCAGCAAAGTTTGGAGTTATGGAGCAACCCTCAAGAATGGGTGACAGAACTCATGGATAAATGATCCAGTTCCTGTCCTTTAGGATGAAAACTCTAGGACCTATTTATTTCCTTCTCAGTAGGTTGTGGTAGAATGGATTCCCACTGCCCACTGTGGTTATCTTTATGTTACATCTTTAGACTGGCTTTGCTTCCTTTTCTGTGTCACTCTGTTTCCTTCTCCACTCCAGTATCCTGGAATTACTTCCCAAATAAACCAAACCTATGGAATTCTCTGGGCTTCTCTGTTACCTCAGCAGGAAAAGAATTCACCTGCAATGCAGGAGACCTGGCTTAATACCTGGGTCAGGAAGATCCCCTGGAGATGGGATAGGCTACCTACTCCAGTATTCTTAACTTGCTAAATGAGAATGCCCCAAAGTGCTCCAAGTAATCCACCTTGGCCCCTGTGCCTGGAACCTTGGCAGTGTCCCGGAAATGCCCCCCGCTCAGGTGGCTCAGATGGTAAAGAATCCACATGCAATGTGAGATACCTGGGTTTGATCCTTGGGTTGTGAAGATCCCCTGGAGGAGGGCATGGCAAGCCACCCCAGTATTTTTGCATGGAGAATCCCCAAAGACAGAGGAGCCTGGTGGGCCACAGTCCATGGGCTCCCAAAGAGTCAGATATGACTGATCACCTAAGCAAAGCACAGCATAGAGTTTTCTCAAGTGTTCCATCAGGGAGAATACAAACCAAGGCAAAACTGAGAGGTAAGCCTCCTTTCTTCTTTTTGCATCCTTCAAAAAGACATTAAGGTATGATGAGATGGTAAAAGGATTCCTTAGGGGAAATGCCTATGATGTAAAGAGGGCTAATACACTGTGATACAATTCTAACACCCCATGACAAAGTTTGGATCAGAAAATTTAGACTTAAGACCAATATGCAGTGTGGAGATTCCTTAAAAACTGGAAATAGAACTGCCTTATGACCCAGCAGACCCACTGCTGGGCATACACACCAAGGAAACCAGAACTGAAAGAGACACATGTACCCTAGTATTCACTGCAGCACTGTTTATAATAGCCAGGACATGGAAGCAACCTAGATGTCCATCAGCAGATGAATGGGTAAGAAAGTTGTGGTACATATACACAATGGAGTATTACTCGGCCATCAAAAAGAATACATTTGAATCAGTTCTAATAGGTGGATGAAACCAGAGCCTATTATACAGAATGAAGTAAGCCAGAAAGAAAAACACCAATACAGTATACTAATGCATATATATGGAATTTAAAAAGATAGTAATGATAACCCTGTATGCGAGACAGCAAAAGAGACACAGGTGTATAGAACAGTCTTTTGGACTCTGTAGGAGAGGGAGAGGGTGGGGTAATTTGGGAGAATGGCATTGAAACATGTATAATATCATATATGAAATGAATCACCAGTCCAGGTTCAATGCATGATACTAGATGCTTGGGGCTGGTGCACTGGGATGACCCAGAGGGATGGTACAGGGAGGGAGGAAGGAGGGGAGTTCAGGATGGGGAACACGTGTACACCCGTAGAGGATTCATGTTGTACGACAAAACCAATACAATATTGTAAAGTAATTAATCCAATTCAAATAAATAAATTTATATATATATTTTTTAAAAAGGCAGATGTGCATTTCTAAGAACATTTTGATAAAGTCAATAATTTCTTAAGCCAAGGGTGGAGCCAAAGGAGCCCTATATTGCCCAGAAATTGGCCTGCCTTACTCTCTCTTCCTGCTAGTTATTGAGAATTATCAGCCAGTGAGAAATGTAGCCTTGTTGCAAACTCACTGATGAGCTTCTGAAAGAAAAGTATAGACACTTTCAGACACTCTCAAACAAAGTATCTGAAAGTATCTATATCTATACATATATCTGTATCTGTATATAGAAAGAGAGAGAGAAAAGGATTTATTATAAGGAATCATTTTGCATAATTATAGAGGCTGAGAAGCCCTAAGCTCTCCAGGCAGTGAGTGAACTAGAGACTCAGGCATGTCAGTGATGTAGTTCTCGTTTGAGTCAAAGGCCTGAGAAGCAAAGCAGGTTATCTAAGTTCCATTCTGAAAACCTGCACACTCTGAAGCCCAGGAGAACCAGTGTTTCCATTTGAGACAAAAGGCAGGAGACGAATAATGCATCAGCTTGTTCAGTCAGGCCTTTGGTTGATTAGATGGGACCCACTCACACCAGGAAGGACAATCTTCTTTACTCAGTCTACTGACTCAAATGTTGCTATCATCCAGAAATATCTTCACAGCCACACCTAGAAAAATGTTTTGCTAAATGTCTGGACAGTCCATGGCCCAGTCAAGTTAACACACAAATTAAACATTACACATGGATTTAATTTACTGTTCTGCCTCTGTAGAAGCTTCCCTGGTGGCTCAGAGGTTAAAGCGTCTGCCTGCAATGCGGGAGACCCAGGTTCGATCCCTGGGTCGGGAAGATCCCCTGGAGAAGGAAATGGCAATCCACTCCAGTACTCTTGCCTGGAGAATCTCATGGATGGAGAAGCCTAGTAGGTTACAGTCCACCTGGTCACAAAGAGTCGGACACAACTGAGCGACTTCACCACCACCACCTCTGTAGAATCTAAATGAATCCAAGAGATTGACTATGGAATGCAAACTAGTATAGGCTTAACTAAGTAGAAGCCCTGGTTACATCTATTGCACTAAATGCGGTGTTATTGCTAGAGTATACTCTTCTTAAGAAACAGTTCCTGGTGTATAACCAGACCCTGATAAAGAGAGAACACTTGACCCATGTATGTGCCAGAAATTCATTTATCACCTGGCTCTTATAAGCCCCTATTCTAACTGGATGACTATAATGATGCTTTGGTTCTCTGCATCTCAACTCAGACGCCAGGTCTAATCATCTTGTGAACGTCTGGATATTCTTTCCCCAGGTAAAGTCCCCTAAGTAAAGAACCATAGGGTCTTTTGATGAAGAACAGGGAGAATTTTCACAGAATCTTTTTGCCATGGCGTTTCATGTTGCTTCCTCTTAGTGAACCAACCACCTCTTCTGTCCGTGGGTTCTGGACTTGAAAATTGGCTTAGTTCTATGGTCTAAGCAAGAGACTACCACTTTTTATCACTTCAGTCTCCTGTTTCTCCACTCTTGCATTTTTAAGATGTTGATGGCAACCTTAAAAAAAAATACTTGGCCCTCTACTTTTTGTAGAGACACCAAGTTCTATTGGGGGCTTCCCAGGTGGCTCAGTTTTAAAGAATTCACCCACCAATGCAGGAGATAGACACAAGAGACACAGGAGACTCAGGTTCAATCCTTGGGTCTGGAAAATCCCCTGGAATAGGAAATGGCAACTCACTCCAGTATTCTTGTCTGAAAAATCCCATGGACAAAGGAGCCTTGTGGGCTGCAGTCCATGAGGTCACTAAGAGTCAGACATGACTGAGCATAATATATGCACAACAAGTTCTATGAGCCACCCCTACAACTCTGTGTGAGTCAGCAAAGCCCACTGAAGTCCCTTCAAACTTGTTGGTCACTACATAAATTGTGAGAGAGTTATGCACCAACATTTGGCCTCCATTACCTTGGGGCCTCATCATCTCCACGGATGTTAATGATCCTGTGTCTAACTGCTTTCCATACCATCAGCCTGACCTGCAGAGGCACCACGAGATTTCTTAGTGCTGCTAATTTCCTCTTACACCAGATCATTTCTAATGACATAGTGTGTCCTCTGAGCCCTTCCATGGCACACATCCTGTGAAAATTTTTCTTGATTTGTGTACTGTTCTTGCTTACTCTTTTCATCAATCTCTTTATTCCTTCACTGCCATCTTCCTGGGCAGTTTAGACTTCCTACTTCATTCAGCATTGGCCCAGTCTTTCTTCAGACCTCTAAAAGCCATGTTAGCCATGAGCTTGCTGCATTTCTGCAGGTTTTTGCCAGAGTTTCTATTAATAATATTGTATCCTGAGAAGGCACCCTCAAGACAATAAAGTATTGCATATCCAGTCCTATATTCTGCTTTTTCACCCCAATATATTTCCAGGGGTATTCCCCTGACTCCTATTAAGCAAACAAAAAACCATGAAATAGTTATATTACCAGGGTTCAAATCTTAGTTCCATTTACTTAGTTGTGTGGAATTGAGTGAGTTTCCTAATTTTCCTAAGTCGAAATTTCCTCACATGAAGATGGTACAATCAGTACCTGTCTCAGGCACTAAAACTAATAATACATGCAAAGTGCTTAGTGCTATGCCTACACACAGTAAATACAGAAGCGATATTAAATGCTGGTGTTGTTATGGTTCCCACATAAAGGAGAAACCTTTATATATGTGGCCTTTCTCTTGCCTGCCATAAATGACATACTGGGATTTGTAATGAATGGCTAATTCAGCCACCTACCTAAATTACTGGACTACAAACTAAGCTATTAATAACTCCATTCTAAGAACTTGGTACCTACCTAAAACACTGGACTGCAAAATAAGCTACTAATGACTGCATTCTGAGAATTTGGTGATGGTTAGTACAAAACAATCAAAAAGCTGGTATTTGTAACTTGCAGTCACTTTTTAAAACATTACAGAGTGGCACTGTTACAATGGTGTCTCAGGCTTCTAACCCTTTGCAGCCAGTTTTCACTTTGAGGGAACATGTGCATTTTAGAAGATTCGGTCAGCTTTCCTCAAGAGTTGGTGGGTTTTGCTTAATTCTGAGGCAGCAGACCATGAACTTTGTCTCTTGGATCTCATGGCCAACTGATCTTTCCCATACAATAGGGCCTTCCACCTGTGTACTTTTGAAGATTACACTGAGAATTTGGGCAAGATAGATCTGTCAGGAAAAAAACATACAGATTGCATGTGAAATGACATGGCCCAAGAGCAGAGAATGTCAGGAAAAAATTATATATCTCTACAGAGTACAAGAAAAGGGCATCCATAGACACAGGAGTAACTAAGTGTTATGATGCCTAAAGAACTATGGATGGAAGCTCATAACATTATATCTGAGGCAGTGACCAAAACCATCCCCAAGAAAAAAGAAATGCAAGAAGGCAAAGTGGTTGCCCCAGGAGGCTTTACACGTAGTTGCAAAAAGAAGAGAAATGAAAGGCAAGAGAGAAAGGGAAAGATATACTCATCTGAATGCAGAGTTGCTGAGAATGGTAAGGAGAAATAAGACCTTCCTAAATGAAAAATGCAAAGAAATAGAGGAAAACAATGGAATGTGTGTGCTCAGTCACTCAGTCATGTCAAATTCTGCAACCCCATGGATTGTAGCCCATCAGGCTCCTCTGTCCATTGAATTTCCCAGGCAAGAATACTGGAGTGGATTGCCATTTCCATCTCCAGGGGATCTTCCCTACTCAGGGACTGAACCCCCATCCTTTGTGTCCTGCACTGGCGGGTAGATTCTTTACCACCATGCCACCAGGGAAGCCCCAAACAATAGAGCAGGAAAGACTGAAGGGCTCTTCAAGATAATTGGAGATATTGAGGGAACATTTCATGCAAGGGTTGGCACAATAAAGGACAGGAATGGTAAGACCTAACAGAAGCAGAAAAGATTAAGAAGAGATAGCAAGAATACACAGATATATCCAAAGACCTGGATAACCATGATGGTATAATCACTCACCTACTGCCAGACATCCTGGAGTGTGAAGTCAAGTGGGCCTTAGGAAGCATTACTAGGAACAAAGCTCGTGGAGGAGACAGAATCAGCTGAGCTATTTAAAATCCTTAAAGATGATGTTGTTAATGTGCTGCACTCAATGTGTCAGCAAATTTGGAAAACTCAGCAGTGGCCACAGGACTGGAAAAGATGCTTTTATTCCAATCCCAATGAAGGGCATGCCCCAAAATGTTTAAACTACTGTACAGTTGGATTCATCTCACACGCTAGCAAGGTTATGCTCAAAATCCTTCTAGCTAGGTTTCAGCAGTATGTGAACAGAGAAATTCCAGATGTACCAGCTGGGTTTAGAATAGGCAGAAGAACTAGAGATCAAATTGCCAGCATTCAATGGATTATAGACAAAGCAAGGGAATTTCAGAAAAATATCTACTTCTGCTTCATTGACTAAGCTAAAGCCTTTGACTGTGTGGATCACAACAAACTGTGGAAAATTCTAAAAGAGATAAGGTTACCAGACCACCTTACCTGTGTCAGGAAGCATTTAACAGGAGGGTTCCTGAATGCTGTTTTGGATACGTCAGGAATCCTCTGCTCCTTCAGGAGAGGCAAGCCTCTCCCGGCGCTGAGGAATCCAGGCATTTCCTTAGTTAGTTTTTCAATATGATGATAAGTACCCTCTTTCTTCATATGAACCATACGGTAAAAGTGATTGTTTACAGCTCTCTTTAATATGGATCGCTTGTGTTTTGTAAGTCTGAAATTTTAATCTTTATCTTTGCTGAGAATAACTACCTTGTAAGACAGTATATATGCCCACATCATGTTGATTAAAACACCTTTGCTCCATCAGAGCTTGGATCCTCATGTCTTTCTTTCTTTCTTTCTTTCTCTCTCTCTCTATTTCTGGCTGATTTCCTGGAACGCGAAAGCCGGCTCCATAATCCAGGAAATATTAGCCTCTCTCCTTCTTTCACTTTCTCATTGTCGACTCCGGACCACCAGGTTTTGGTCCATTAAAGGACCCCAACATACCTGTATCCTGAGAAACCTGAATGCAGGTCAAGAAGTAATAGTTAGAACCGAACATGAAACAACTGACTGGTTCAAAATTGGAAAGGAGTATGACAAAGCTGTATATTGTCACCCTGCTTATTTAAATTCTATGCAGAGTACATCATGTGAAATGCCAGGCTGGATGAATAACAAACTGGAATCAAGATTGCCAACGGAAATATCAACAACCTCAGAAATGCAATTTTACCACTCTAAGGCAGAAAGTGAAGAGGAACTAAAGAATCTCTTGATGAGGGTAAAAGAGAATAGTGAAAAAGCTTACATGAAAGTCAACATTCCAAAAACTAAGATCATGCCATCTGGTCCCATCACTTCATGGCAAATAGAAGGGGGAAAATTGTGGCAGCAGTGACAAATTTTCTTTTCTTGGGCTCCAAAATCACTGCACACAGTGACTGTAGCCAAAAAATTAAAAGATGCTTGCTTCTTGGAAGGAAGCACAAACCTAGGTAGCATATTAGAAAGCAGAGATATCATTTTGCTGACAGAAGTTCATATAATCAAAGCTATGGCTTTTCCAGTAGTCATGTACAGCTGTGAGAGTTGGACCATAAAGAAATCTGAGCACCGAAGAATTGATGCTTTTGAACTGTGATGCTGGAGAAGACTCTTGAGAGTCCCTCGGACAGAAAGATCAAACCAGTTAATCCTAAAGGAAATCAACCCTGAATATTCATTTGAAAGACTAATACTGAAGCTGAAGCTCCAATACCATGGCCACTTGATGCAAAGAGCCAGCTCACTGGAAAAGACACTGAAGCTGGGGAAGATTTAAGGCAAATGGAGGAGACGATGGGAGAGGATCAGGTGGTTAGATAGCATAACCTACTCAATGGACCTGAATTTGAGCAAACTTGAGAAGCTAGTGGAGGACAGTGGAGCCTGGCATGCTGCAGTTCATGGGGTCACAAGGAGGTGGATCCAACTTAGCTACTGTAGAACAACAACAATAAATATTATGAATTAGATTTCAAGGGATATGGGTGTAGGAAGCACACAAAGGTGCGCTAGAGCGTATCTCCAGGCACTCCAAATAGGACTTCTTTGATAGATACAGTGGCACCAGCCAAACTGGACTGACATAGACAAAACTGGATATAAGCAAAGAGGCTTCTGGGAGACTACTGGGAAAGACTTGCAGTGAAAATGCTAAAAAAATGAACTGTGTGTATTTCCAGAATTACTTTGGAGGATTATGATTTTGTTGGCTACACTAAGCTCCCGAACAACTCTACACTCAACAGATAGCTGTTTATTCAGTAAATATTTGAGGGCATACTGCACAGACACTAGTCAGGAGTAACGAATGACTTTTACATGATTTTGAATCTCTCTCCTTCTTTCACTTTCTCATTGTCGACTCCGGACCACCACTATTTACTAACTATGGGAATTAATTTCTCCATGTTCCTGCTTCTTCACCAATTAAAATATAACCATCTGTCATAGGACTGTTGTAAAGATTAAATGACCTAATATATGTCAAGTGTCTAACATTTTACCCTGTATAATAAACTTTTGATAAATGCAGCAGTTAACATCATTATGATTATTCCTTTGGTACTAAATTCTGAATGATCCATCATCCCATTTGATAATCCATCAAAATGAATAACAATCTAATTGTTCAGTAAGGGGTATGGCACAACAGAACTCTTTAGAACTATTTTAGCCAGGGATAAAACAGATGGCTTGTTGGATTGATTAGCTTGATGAGCAAGAATGGATGTAAGAAGGTAAAATGTCAAGATAAACTTTGATAAGGAAAGTTGAAATTTTCTTTTTCTTGTACAAGAAGGAAATTAGGGAAGGGACTGTCACATAAAGCTGTTAGAAATTGGCTCTTCTTTTCTTTTTTCCTAAAGAGGTCCATAGACAGATAGCACTTTGCATACTTAGAGAGATGTTTAGATAGCTTCACCAACTTAATGGGCATGAAACTGAGCAAACTCCAGGAGATAGTGGAGGACAGCGAACCCTGGTGTACTGCAGTCCCTGGAGTCGCAAAGAGTTGGACATGACTTGGGGACTGAACAACGTTACTTAGTACTAAATACAAGTGTTAGTTTTTAAGTTAGCATCCTGAATTTACTTTTTCTTATATTTTATTACTTATTGAGTGTGGGGGAAAGTTTTCTCCAAACTGTACTGCCCAAAATTTAAGAACTGATAAATAACTATAGAGAAACTTTTTACTAACACTAAAGACACACTAAGTAAGACAAAATCTAAGGAGCATCTGATAACTCAGTCTGGGCATGGTTCATAGCTTTTAATGGTACTTTGCAAAAAGAAGTATAACACTTCTTCTTGCACTGAGTACCCTGCCAGGCTGTTGAGAGCATCTGTACATTTACATGTAGGACTAAATCAAGAAGCCCCTCTGGGAAGCTGGAGGATAGTGTGATGCCACTGGCTTCTTAGAATCTTGGAAGCTGATTCTTTGTCCAAGGACCTCTGTGTGATCCCGATTATCCACAGAAAGTCTGAACGGGTCCTGGAGCCACAGTCAATCTTTAAAAGACAGTTCAAGCCAGTGTTTATTAATGCGTTGGAAACAAACAAACAAAAAAACACAAACCTGTATCTCATGGAGCCTGCTCAAGGCCCTCTTCACACTGCTTCTATATCTTTAGAGAAGACAGAAAGTTATTTTTAAATTGGACCTTGAGATGGAAGACACTTTGGCAGGCCTTACTGTTCCATTTAGCTGTGCCCTTTTGATGAGAAAATTGTCATCCCCTTTGACCAAAAAGTTAAAATTGTGTCTCCAGTGAAATGAAGAGCAAATTGATTTTTTAAATAATGCTATTAAATTTCAAATTATTTATCATCCAATAGGACACATTGGCTTTGTATTTGATTTTTGGATCTAGGCTTTCTCATAATCTCATTTCTAATGATTAGAAGGAAAAGTCTACTGCCTTTCTCAAAACATCCACACAGTTATACAAGAAATATAATAAGGCTGTCCCATTTGTTTATTTCTTTAGGGAGGTTGGTTTTCAGACTTCTAATTAGAAAGACAAATTTTGACTGGTTGTCAAATTCATGCCTTCATTAATGAATTTATTCACTCAACAGATATTTAATGAGTGTAGATTCTTTTTTTAGGGAAGAAGATGATCATATAAGCCAATGTTGATTTCTGTGCTTTAGGTCTATGTGTGTGCTTATTACACTGGGAGTAAGAAAACAAATGTGTATAAAAAAGAAAACCATTATATTTTTCAGCTGTTGTTGTATTCATCTCTCCAGCTAGGTCATTTATCCTTTATTCAACAAACATTATTTAATGTCCACAGAGTTCAATACACTGCTTTAGGCACTGGGATTGCAATAATAAATAAAAGCCAAGTCCTTGCTCTTATTTTGAGAGAGGGGAAGATGGAGACAAACAGTAGCTGAATAACAAAATATAGCATAATAGATCTGATCATGAAAATACTAAGAACAGTAAAGCAGAGTAAGGAGAGAAAGAATCATGTATCTCTTTAGATGATTAAAATAGAATATTTCATTGGAAGATATTCTACTCTAGAGTGGCTGACAAGGCAAGGTGACAAAGGTTAAAATGACATAGTCTAGAGTAATGAGAATGGAATTAAATCCTCATCCAGTGTCCAGAATTATTCCTGAGAAGAGGATCAACAAGGTTATGCATGGTTATCCTTTCCTGTCTGAGTTCTCAGGGAATACACATGAGCAACAAGATCTCACTAGTAATGTAGCATTATTCTGAGCAACAATCTCCTCTTCTGCCAGAAAAGTGAATGTTAATTCCCCTTGGGGAAGAAATACTGATGGTAGTCAGAGAATCCAGTCCTGGCTAGCCTGTAGAGCCAAACAGGGGCAGAGTGAAGCTGCGCAAGCTTTGCAGAGGACAAGTCATTCTTAAGAATTTCTAGTCCCTTCCAAACACAGACTAAACTCATTTATTATCTCAGTCTTCTGAGTCAAAGCTGTGAGAAGGGAACATGTCAAGATAGTAAAGGAACAAGATAATGGGTGTAAAATGACAAAAAACAGGAAACCTGTTCTTGAATGATTTCAAGTATTGTCACAAAGAAAAAGAAGTCTGTTAAGCATGGAAAAGGCAACTGAAACTGTGGTTCAGCACTTGTGAAATGATTCGCTAACTTTGCTTGGGTAAGAGTTCTGATAAGTTGCTAGCACACCGCAAAAAAAGTGTTTACTGACACAAATTGTATCCAATTAACACAATAGCAGGGTTGGGGGTGGGTGGTGGATACAATGAATCAGTGCACTAGAACTTCAAGTGACATACTTTTAATTAATGATTATCTGGGAGGCACCTCTACTTACATTATCATAATCTTTATTTTAAACTAAGACGAAAATGGGTTCTCAATGACAGAATATTAGTGTTCTGTTCTAAACTATAAAGTATTTTATACAGGATATATATTTTATACAGCTTCCCTGTGACTCAGTGGGAAAGAATCTGCTTGCAATGCAAGAGATTGGGGTTCAACTTCTGGGTGGGGAAGATCCCCTGGAGAAGGAAATGGCAACACACTCTAGTATTTCTTACCTGGGAAATCCCACAGACAGAGGAGCCTGGAAGGCTACATAGAGCCCAGAGGGTCACAAAGAGTTGGACACAACTAAGCAATGAAATAACAACAAATATATGTTATACAGGATTATTGATTGTAAGAGAATAAAAACATTATCATTTTAATTCATCTGGCCAGATTGAGGGTCAATAATTGCATATTTAATGATATACAGGAACAAAATAATTCTCACTTCAACAAAGTAGACTCCACTGTGATAAGACAAGCTAATAAGGATGGTTACATTTATCATGGGCATTCTCAAATTTTCCTGGCATTTTTGTTTAGCTTAGTGATAGCTGGAATATAACTTCTCATCTGTTCTCAAATTCAATAAGAAAACTGAGTGTGAAAAATAATGTGAAGAGTCTCTAACAATGAAATAAATTTTAATAAACAACTTTTAACTGTTTCCAGAAGAAAATGTTTTCATATCCCTGGAATTATGCAAAATTCTTTTTCCTTTCAACTTCTCTCAAGTTTTCAAAATTTCTACTATATATAACTGTTTTTCCATATTATGATTCAAGTCTGTGTCCAATTAAATTCCTTCTGCTTGTTCAGATTCAAACTCAGGTATACAACTAATTCTTCTGTAATTGACAGCTAGGCCACTTAAATATTTGAAGGGAATTCTCTATTTTCTCAAGTTTCCTTTGACTAATAATGGTTTATGAATCAGAATATTTTTAGTAACATAATTAGCACTTGAAAAGACCCTGATGCTGAGAGAGATTGAAGGTGGGAGGAGAAGGGGATGACAGAGGATGAGATAGTTGGATGGTATCACCAATCTGATGGACATGAGTTTGAGTAAGCTCTAGGAGTTGGTGATGGACAGGGAAGCCTGACGTGCTGCAGTCCATGGGATCGCAAAGAGTCAGTTACAACTTAGGACTGAACTGAACTGATCTGAATTAGCACTTACTAACGATTGCCCTTGCAAGTGACATAACAACTTTAAAAATAGTAGTTGAGAATACCCACTTCATTTCTTAGGAGAAAATCAAAGCATTAAGATGTAAGCTTGGTTCCAAATCTAGGTGTTCTGACCCCTTGTGTCCATTTTTAACTTCTGCCATCCGTAGTTGTCAATGGTTTTTCCCCTTAATTTTTGGCTTTGCATCACCGTCACATACTTCTGTGGTTGCTTTGCTTCTTATCTTGCTTGTCCAGTTTCTCCCTCTTATAACTGGCTTAGCTCCCATCCACTGCTTTGTAACTTTTCTATATATAAAATACAAACATGTTAGGCTATCCTGAAAATGAGGTCTTGCCACAACATCTGTCCATCTTGATTTAGGAATTAAATATATTTGCATAAGACAAAGAACACTGCTACATTCAGTCAGAGCTCCCTGTTGAAGCCTTGTAACACTGAAATCTGTACCTGCTGATCTTAGACATAAGGGAGAATAAAAACCATCTGGACAGAGAACATATTGGAAAAATGTCCACATAGAAAAATAACCAAGTAACCAGATCGGACACCTAGAGAATGAAGGAATTTGGAGCTTTCTGCCATCTGACTGGAGCAGCAACCCAACACTGTTCAATTAGCATACCTGCGAGACTGAGTGGAACAATTAGCTTTTGATAACAGTTGAAAAAGATGCTTCAGCTGGTGCTAGAGAAGAGCATTTGCTCAGTGCATCCTTTCCTTTCTTTACCTGCTTCCAGAGTTCTTCAGAATCTTCCTCCTCTAAATCTCCAACCATAATCTCTGCCTCCGGTTCTCCTCCAAACCACTCTTTTCTGCACAGAAGTCACAGGAGTGGAAATGGATGGGAAGATGGATCAAGCCAGGAAATCCAGGGCAGAAGCCAATTGCCTACAGGACAACAAGGATCACAGGAGTCACACCTCATCAGTGAGAGCACTGTGGATAACTCTGACATTCTTTTTTTTAAATGTAATGTTTTAAAAAATTCAGTCATGAATGAAACAGAATGTTTCTATTTATTTATGAGGCAAATTTTATTTTTTTCAAGTTCACCCTTCATATTAAT